>VSMD01035200.1:0-15182 GCA_008750895.1 Mirza zaza
GGAGTCTCTTGGAAGAGTCCATGGGGTTTTCTAGGTATAATATCATATCATCGGCAAAGAGCGAGAGTTTGATTTCATCTGCCCCCACTTGAATGCCCTTAATACTCCTCTCTTGTCTAATTGCTATTGCTAGGACTTCGAGCACTATGTTAAATAGGAGAGGAGATAGTGGACACCCCTGTCTAGTTCCGGATTGAAGGGGGAAAGATTTCAATTTTTCTCCATTTAGAATGATATTAGCAGTGGGTTTGTCATAGATGGATTTGATAAGTTTGAGGTATGAGCCATCTATGCCTATTTTGTTAAGAGTTTTTATCATAAAGGTGTGTTGGACCTTGTCAAATGCTTTTTCTGCATCTATTGACAGAATCATATGGTCTTTGTTCTTGGTTTTATTTATGAAGTGAATTGCATTTATAGACTTGCGTATGTTGAACCAACCTTGCATCTCTAGAATAAAGCCCACCTGGTCATGGTGAATTATTTTTTTGATGTGCTGCTGAATCCTATTCGCCAAAATTTTATTTAGGATTTTTGCATCTGTATTCATGAGGGATATTGGTCTGTAATTTTCTTTTTTTTGTTGTGTCCTTTCCTGGCTTTGTTATCAAGGTGATATTGGCTTCATAGAATGAGTTAGGAAGGATACCATCCTTCTCAATGGTGTGGAAGTATTTCACATTTTCTTTATCTATTCATCTGTGATGGACACTTAGGCTGATTCCATATCTTGTCTATAGTGAATAATGCTGCAATGAACATGGGAATGCAGCTATCTCTTCAAAATCCCAGTTTCAAATCCTTTGGATATGTACCCCAAAGTGAGATTGCTAGATCATATGGTAGTTCTATAGTTACTTTTTTGAGGAACTATCATGCTGTTTTCCATAATGGTTGTACTAATTTACATTTCCCCAACAGCGTCTAAGGGTCCCTTTCCTCCTATTCTTGCCAACACTTGTTATTCTCTCTCTCTCTCTCTCTCTCTCTCTCTCTCTCTCCCCAGCCACTGCTGGAGTGCAGTGACTATTCAGCAAGCACAATCATAGCACTGTGTGCACTACAGCCTTGAACTCCTGGGCTCAAATGATCTTCCTGCCTCAGGCTCCCGAGTACTGTCTTCTTGACAGTAGCCATTCTGAGATACATGAGGTGGTATCTCACTGTGGTTTTAATTTGCATTTCCCCAATGATTAGTGATGCTGAACATTTTTTATTTATCTGTTGGCCATTTGTATATCTTCTTTTGAGAAATGTTCAATCCTTTGCCTAGTTTTTAATTGAGTTGTTTTCTTGCTATTGAGTTGTTTGAGTTCTTTATATATTTTGGATATTAAACCCCTTATTAGAGGTGTAGTTTGCAAATATTTTCTCCCAATCTATAGGTTTTCTCTTTGCTCTGTTAACTGTTTCCTTTGCTGCGCAGAAGCTTTTTAGTTTGTTGCAAGTCCATTTGTCTATTTTTACTTTTATTTTTCTTAGGCAGAGTCTCACTGTGTTGCCTGGGCTAGAGTGCCATGGCGTCAACCTAGATCACAGCAACCTCAAACTCCTGGGCTCAAGCGATCCTCCTGCCTCAACCTCCCGAGTAGCTGGGACTACAGGCATGTGCCACCATGCCCGGCTAATTTTTTCTATGCATTTTTAGTTGGCTAATTAATTTCTTTCCATTTTTTTTAGTAGAGATGGGATCTCGCTCTTGCTCAGGCTGGTTTCAAACTCCTGACTTTGAGCAATCCACCTGTCTAGGCCTCCCAAAGTGCTAGGATTACAGGCGTGAGCCACCGCGCCCGGCCTATTTTTACTTTTTAAAAAATTTGTGCTTTGGGGGTTAAATCCCAAAAAAATCATTGCCCAGACCAATGTGGTGTAGCTTTCCCCTATGTTTTCTTCTAGTAGTTTAACAGTTTCAGGTCTTATATTTAAGTGCCCCATTGAGCTCCTGCCACTTCAAGAATCACGAGTTTTCCTCAGGCTAAATCTAGGTAGAAATATCACAATTTTGAAGCCAGGTATAGAAATAATAAGAATGACTACTATTTGTTGAACTCTTTTTTTTTTTGAGACAGAGTCTCACTTTGTTGCCCAGGCTAGAGTGAGTGCCGTGGCGTCAGCCTAGCTCACAGCAACCTCAAACTCCTGGGCTCAAGCAATCCTGCTGCCTCAGCCTCCCAAGTAGCTGGGACTACAGGCATGCGCCACCATGCCCGGCTAATTTTTTCTATATATATTAGTTGGCCAATTAATTTCTTTCTATTTATAGTAGAGATGGGGTCTCGCTCTTGCTCAGGCTGGTCTCGAACTTTTGAGCTCAAACGATCCGCCCACCTCGGCCTCCCAGAGAGCTAGGATTACAGGCGTGAGCCACCGCGCCCGGCCTGTTGAACTCTTAATATGCCAAACACAATTCCAAGTTATTAAATCATTTAGTCCTCCTAAAGCCTCTATGAGGAGGGACTCTTATTATTCCTGTTTTTCAGATGAGGAAATTGAAGCACATATAATAACTTGCCCAAATTTATATAGTAAGTGGCTAAGCTGGGCTCTGAAACCTGGCAGGATGGCTCTGAACTTGCTATAAACTACTACATAGGCTGCCTCCAGCAAGAACTAGAAAGTGGGGTCAGGTCTCTACTGGTCTTGTTTCCAAAGCCCCCCAGAGTGGCTTTTGAAGCCTGGTCCTGGCCAATCACATGGACATTTATCCTCTCAGTAAGGATGCCCATGTTCAGATAGGTTCCTGTACAGATCTAGATGATGCCCCTCCCACAGGTTAAAAGATTATAACTTTGTGGTTCACACTCACAGGCTGAGCCACTCCTCTCCACTGGAACACTACACCAGGATGGTTTTGTCCTGGGAGACCTCAGCCTCACCAACCCTTGCCCTATAGCGGTGGGCCAAGGTCTCATCCCAATATCTCCTTTCTTCCCAGTGATTTCCTTCTTGGAATCATTGGTGTCCTTTCCTGCCAGCAAATCTTAAATTGGAGCTACCCAGGTCCAGAGCAACAAAGTTCTCTAACCATCCCTCTCAGGGAGCCAAAGCTGAACTGGATCCACACACCAAGGAATATTAAGAGGATTCTAACTTTGACAAGCCACCAAAAAAGGTCCCTCATATCCTTGCCTCAGAATAATGGTCAGCTGCTATGACTTTCACAACATTGCCATAATGTTGGGAGGCTGCTGGTGTCAAGTCAAGAAGGGGATGGCAGGAAACTTCTGACATGCTCTTAAATAAAATTGATGAGTCTTACAAGGTATTCTGGGCTGAATCGTGTCCTGCTCCCCACCTCTTCCAATTCATATGTAAAAGTCCTAACTCCTACTACCTCAAAATGTGACTGTTATTTGGAGACAGGGAATTCAAAGAGGTAATTAGGGTAAGATGAGATCATATGGATGGACCCAGATCTAATCTGACTTGTGTGCTTCTAAGAAGTGGTTAAGACACAGACATGTGTGCACACAAAGGAAAGACCATCTGAGGACACAGTGAGGGAGGCAGCCTTCTGCAAGCCAAGGAAGGAGTCCTTAGAAGCATTCAAACCTGCAAGCACCTTGATCTTGGACTTCCCAGCCTCCAGAATGATGAGAAAATAAATTTCTGTTGTTTAAGCCATCCAGCTTGTGGTATTCTATTATGGCAGTCCTAGCAAACTAGTGCATAAGGGAAAAGAATGGATAATGATACTACAAGTACAAGCCAATAGTGTGCCTTCCTGAGGGGCAATGTGTGTAGAAGTAAGAGAGGGCCCTAGAGCTGAGCAGTCCATGCCTGTGTTGCCCCCAAAGCCTCCTTTCCCCCAGCTTCCTGTCCAGGGTCTCAGAAGTGGGGGAAGGCAATGGGAGGCCTGTGACAACTACCTCAACTTAGTTACTTCCCCAGTGACTTTCTCTCACAGTGGTTTGATGGTGTGTGTATACTTACTGACAGTACTGTCTTACTTCATCTCTGCCTTTCCAAGTTTAGAGAATCCAAAATTTCTAGTGTATATTGATCAATTAGCTATTTCTATTTCATGCCATTGCAGCATTCTCCAGTAGATATAAAATGGATAATTTTGGCCTACTTGATTTTCTAAGCTGAGGTCTGAAAATGCTATTTTTTTAATATATAGAGTCTTGCTCTGTCACCCCAGGTAGAGTGCAATAGCTTCATAATAGCTCACTGCAACCTCAAACTCATGGGCTCAAGGGATCCTCCTGCCTCAGCCTTCCTAGTAGCTGGGACTACAGGCATGTGCCACCACACCAGGCTAATTTTTTTAGTTTTTTTTGTAGAGACAGGGTTTTACTCTTGCTCAGGCTGGTCTTGAACTCCTAACTTCAAGTGATCTTCCCACCTCATCCTCCCAGAGTGCTAGAATTATAGGCATGAGCCACCGTGCCCGGCCTGAAAATGCTATTAAACTTTTGAATTTGGGTAGATTTATTTTGAATGTCAGTAGAAGGCAGAATATATTATTATTCTGCGTGGCAAGACCCAGAAGACTTGGGTGGACCAGCCTCAGGATTCATCATTGATTGTATTAGCCAAATCTGTCCCAACCTCTCTGAGGTGCTTGCAAAAGGAGGAAAGTTTCGGGGAAAATGAGCCTAGTCAGCATATCCCAGTTCAGAGCTAGCACTTCCGTGAATCAATATTTCATGCATAAAAGTGGCTCTGCTTGGCCTCCATGCAGTTGGCATTGCAGTAATGACTCCTCCAGACTCCTCTCATGGGGTGGCTAGAAAAACTCACCTCATAAAATTTAGGAAAGAAGTGTATTTTCTCCTTTATAGCTCTATGGGGGTATTATCATCTTAAGAGTAAGAAAAGGGGAAGAATTGAGCCAACTTAATATGCTTCCCTATAATAAAAATTAATTATAATTTTTATTAATTATAATCAAAATAATCTAAGTTTAATTATTACCTCATATTTCTCTTTGTTGGTTTGAAGTTTAGGAGATTCAATCTGACTTGTCTTCTAAGTGCAGTACAATAGTCCTCTTCCTTTCCTATTGTTGGGAATTGTACCAACAGAATAAGTTTTTTCTTTCCTCTTATGGTTCTTAACAGGTTTAGAAAATAAGCAGAGTTAGAAAATAAGCAAAAAAGGTCACTGGATTAAATATTATAGTCATAATAAAAAAATATTTCTTCATGTACTGTTTATGAGCATAGGAAAAGCTCCTTCCAGATATAGTATTAAAGCATTTGTGTTGGGCTTCTATTGGGGGTTAGGGTGGAAGGAATCTAAGATGGCAAGATGGACAGCAGGAGTTTAAGGCCCTTCATCCTTATACTCCACTCTTGTTATACTTAAGCTGCTCTCCATGTATCTGCTTATTTCCATTTGACTACCAGTTTACCTCTTCACTCTATATCTTTTCAGTACTTCATAACTTCTTTTATTCATACTTTCTGTTCTCTCAAAATTTCTCCTTATACATGGCTCCTCATAACCACCATTTGTCCAATTATTTTGGTATTTCCTAAATTCCTGAGAGCAGATTGTGACTCAGCTAATCTCTTCTTTGCAAGTGCAATCATAGATTTCTATGGATTTGCTGCTTTTGAATCAGATGAGTACTTGACCTTAGTCTAATTATGTGTGGCTAGTGGCACATCACAGGTGCAAGCCTAAGGGCTGTTCACTGAGTGAGAGCTGTGGGTGGTGGGGCCCACAGTACATTTGATCTGTGGGTACAAAGTCCCATACCTCTCTACACTCTGTTAAATGGCTATCTCTTATTGGTTAGGTACTCTCACACAAACATCACATATATCTCCTTTCCTTGGCTTCAATTAAGTATCTTAGTAATTTTGGGGCCACTTGAAAGGTTAAGAATGAGTGGGAACTATGACTGGCAGTAAGAAAATTTCCCTTTGACTCTGGATGTAAGTTTTCTGAAGAGGAGGCTTATGTAACAACCATATAATATCCTTATGCTTTGGCGTGGGCAGCAGTGAGCTTCTTTCTAGGTCCATCGACTTCTGAGGACTCCACCTCGATTCTTCTGTGGTGCATGCTTTCACCACAGGTAAAATCTGCAAAATTCTCTTTGTGTTGTAAGTTTGTAAGTAAAGATATATAGTAAAATGTTGGACCAGATTTCAGCAGAGCTTAACAATTGTAGGGATAGTAATTCAGTTTTTTTAAAAAAATTTAATTATTATGGGTACACAATAGTTATATATCTTTATAGGGTACATGTGGTATTTTGATACAGGCATACAATGTGAATTAATAAAATCAGGGTAATTTAGATGTCTATAACATCAGGCATTTATCATTTCTTTGTGTTAGGAACATTTGAATTCCACTCTTTTAGTTACTTTAAAGCATATCCTAACTTATTGTTGATTATATTCAATTTGTTGTGCTATCAAATATTGCTCATTCTATCCAACTAACTATATTTTTGCAATCATTAACCATCTTTACTTTATCCCCCCTCCCCCGCTGCCCTTCCTAATCTCTGGTAATCATTCTATTCCCTGTCTTCATGAAATCAAATGTTTTTAATATTTAGCTCCCACATATGAGTGGGATTAGTCTTTCTGTGCTTGGCTTATTTCACGTAACATAATGTTCTCCAGTTCCATCCATGTTGTTGCAAATAGCAGGATTTCATTCTTTTTGTGGCTATATAGTATTCCATTGTGTATATGTACCACAATTTCGTTATTCATTCATCCATTGATGGAAACTTAGGTTGATTCCTAGTCTTGGCTACTGTGAAAAGTGCTGCAATAAACATGAGAGTGCAGATATCTTTTCGATGTCCTGAATTCCCCTCCTATGGATAAATACCCAGCAGTGAGATTCCTGGGTCATACGGTAGTTCTATTTTTAGTTTTTTGAGGAATCTCCATACTGTTTTCCATAGTGATTGCACTAAGTTACATTCCCACCAACAGTGTATGAGGCTTTCACTTTCTCTACATCCTCTCCAGCATTCATTATTGCCTATCTTTTTGATAAAAGCCATTTTAACTGTGGTGAGATGAAATCTCATAGTAGTTTTGATTCACATTTCTCTGATGACTAATAATGTTGAGTATTTTTTAATATATCTCTTGGCCATCTGTATGTCTTGTTTTGAGAAATGTCTATTTAGATCCTTTGCCCATTTTAATTGGATTGCTTGATTTTTTTTTCCTATTGACTTGTTGGAGCTCCTTATATATTCTAGTTATTAAACTCTGGTCAGATAGGTAGTTTGTAAATGTTTTCTCCTATTCTTTGGGTTGTCTCTTCACTTTGTTGATTGTTTCCTTTGCTTTGGAGTAGCTTTATAGCTTTATGTGATCCCATTTGTCCAATTTTTGCTTTGGTTGCCTGTGTTTTGGGGGCATTACTCAAGAAGTCCTTGTCCAGACCAATGTCCTAAAGTATTTCCCCAATGTTTTCTTTTAGTAGTTTCATAGTTTCAGGTCTTAGATTTAAGTCTTTAATCCATTTTAATTTGATTTTTGTATATGGTGAGAAATAAGGGTCTAGTTTCATTCTTTAGCATATGGATATCCAGTTTCCCCAGCACCATTTATTGACAAGACTATCCTTTCCCCACTGTATGTTCTTTGCAGCTTTGTCAAAGATAAGTTCACTATAGATGTGTGGATTTATTTCTGGGTTCTCTATTCTGTTTGATTGGTCTGTGTGTCTGCTATTATGCTAATACCATGCTGTTTTGGTTACTACAGCTCTGTAATATAATTTGAAGTCAGATAATGTGAGTACTCCAGTTTTGTTCTTTTTGCTCAAGATAACTTTGGCTATTCAGGGTCTTTTGTGGTTTCATAAAAATTTTAGGGTTATTTTTTCTATTTCTGTGAAGAATGTCATTAATATTTTTATGGGGATTGCATGGAATCTATAGATTGCTTTGAGTAGTATGGACATTTAAACAATATTGAGTCTTCCAATCCAAGAGCATGGACACTATCTTTCCATTTTTTGTGTGTGTCCTCTTCAATTTATTTCATTAATGTTTTATAGTTTTCATTATAGAGATCTTTCACTTCTTTGGTTACGTTTATTCCTAGGTATTTTATTCTATTCATAGCTATTGTAAATGGGATTACTTTCTTAGTTTCTTTTTCAGATTGTTTAGTGTTGACATATAGAAATACTACTGATATTGTATGTTGATTTTGTATCCTGCAACCTTACTGAATTTGTTTATTATTGACTAGTTCTAATAGTGTTTTTGTGGAGTCTAACATTGATTTGTATCCTGCAACTTTACTGAATTTGTTTATTATTTAATAATTTTATAGTGTTTTTATGGAGTCTTTAGGTTTCTCTAGATATAAGATCATATTGTCTGCAAACAAGGCTAGTTTGACTTCTTCCTTTCCAATCTGAATAAATTTTATTTGTTTCTCTTGTCTAGTTGCTCTAACTAGGACTTTCAGGACTATGTTGAATAACAATGGTAAAAGTGGGCATCCTTGTCTTGTTCCAGATCTTGGAGCAAAGGTTTTCAGTTTTTCCCCATTCAGTATGATACTAGCTGTGAGCCTGTCATATATGGGTTTTATTGTGCTGAGGTAAGTTCCTTACACACCCAGTTTTTTGAGAGTTTTCATCATGAAGGGATTTTGAATTTTATTGAATGCTTTTTCAGCATCCATTGAAATGATCATATAGTTTTTGTCTTTCATTCTTTTGATATTATGTATCACATTGGTTGATTTGCATATGTTGAACCATCCTTGCATCTCTGGGATGAATCCCATGTGATCATGATGAATAATCTTTTTAATGTGCTGTTGAATTCACTTTGCTAGTATTTTGTTGAGAATTTTTGCAACTATGTTCATCAGAGATATTGACCTATAGTTTTCTCTTTTTTTGTTGTGTTTTTTTTCTGATTTTGGTATCAGGGTGATACAGGCCTCCTAGAATGAGTTTGAGAGTATTCCTGCCCCCTCAATTTTTTGGAATAGTTTATATGGGATTGGTATTAGATCTTGTTTGAATGGTAGAATTGGTAGAATTCAGCAGTGAAGTCATCGAGTCCTATGCTTTTCTTTGATGGGAAACTTTTTTTTTTTTTTTGAGACAAAGTCTCACTTTGTTGCCCAGGCTAGAGTGCCATGGCATCAGCCTAGCTCACAGCAACCTTAATCTCCTGGGCTCAAGCGATCCTACTCTCTCAGCCTCCCGAGCAGCTGGGACGACAGGCATGCGCCACCATGCCCGGCTAATTTTTTTGTATATATATTTTTAGTTGGTCAGTTACTTTCTTTCTATTTTTAGTAGAGACGGGGTCTCACTCAGGCTGGTTTCGAACTCCTGACCTAGAGCAATTCTCCCACCTCGGCCTCCCAGCGTGCTAGGATTACAGGCGTGAGCCACCACTCCTGGCCTGATGGGAAACTATTTATTACTGCTTCTAGCTCATTACTTGTTATTGGTTTATTCAGGTTTTGGATTTCTTCCTGGTTCAATCTTTATAGGTTGTATGTGCCTAGGAATTTATCCATTTCTTCTAGGTTTTCTGATTTATTGGGATATATTTGCTCATAGTAATCTCTAATGATCCTTTGGATTTCTGCAGTATCAGCTGTAATGTCTCCTTTTTCATCTCTGATTTTATTTACTTGGGTCTTCTCTCTTTTCTTCTTAGTCTGGCTAAAGGTGTATCAATTTTGTTTATCTTTTCAAAAAATGAACATTTTGTTTTGCTGATCTTTGTATTCTTTATCTTTTCAATTTCACTTATTTCTGCTCTGATCTTTATTATTTCTTTTATTCTACTAATATTGGGTTTGATTTGCTCTTATTTTTCTAGTTCTTTGAGATGCATTGTTACGTTGTTTATTTGAAGCTTTTCTACTTTTTTGATTTAGGCACTTATTGCTATAAACTTTCCTCTTTATACTGCTTTTGCTATATCCCATAGGTTTTGATATGTTGTGTTTTCATTTTAATTTGATTTGAGAAATTTTTAAATTTCCTTCTTAATCTTTACATTGACCCAGTGGTCATTCACATGCTTAATTTCCATGTGTTTATATAATTTCCAATGTTCATCTTGTTATTGATTTCTAGTTTTATTCCATTGTGGTCAGAGAAAATACTTGGTATAATTTCTTTTTTTAAAAAAAATTATTTAAGACGTGTTTTGTGGCCTAACATATGGTCAGGGAGAAATCCAAAACATATGAGAATGATCCATGAGTTGAGGAGAAGAACAAGAATTCTGAAGCTGTTGGATGAAACATTTTGTAAATATTAGGTCAATTTGGTGTATAGTGCAGGTTAAGTCCAGTGTTTCTTTATTTTCTGTCTGGATGATCTGTCCAATGCTGAAACTGGAGTTTTGAGGTCTCTGACAATGATTGTATTGGGGTCTCTCTCTCTCTTTAGCTCTGATAATATTTGCTCTATGTATCCGGGTGCTCTAGTGTTGGGCACATATATATTTAGAATTGCTATATCCTCTTGCCGAACTGACCCCTTTATCATTATACAATGACCTCCTTTGTCTCTATTGACAGTTGTCTCAAAATCTATTTTATTTGATAGAAGTATAGCTACTCCTGCTCTTTTTTGATTTATATTTGCATGAAACATCTTTTTCCATCTCTTTATTTTCAGTCTATGCATGTCTTTACAGGTGAAGTGGGTTTCATTCAGACAACATGTAGTTGGTTCTTGTTTTAATCCATCAAGCAGCTCTATGTCTTTTGATTGGAGAGTTTAGTCCATTTACATTCAATATTATTATGTTATTGATAAGCAAGGACTTACTATTGCCATATTGTTATTTGATTTCTGGTTGTTTTGTAGTCCTCCTTCCCTCCTTTCCTTTCCCTCCCTCCCTCCCTCCCTCCCTCCCTCCCTTCCTTCCTTCCTTCCTTCCTTCCTTCCTTCCTTCCTTCCTTCCTTCCTTCCTTCCTTCCTTCCTTTCTTCCTGTTTTCCTTTGTTAAAAGTGATTTTCTCTAGTAATATTTTTAAATTTTTAGTTTTTTATTTTCTGTGTATCTGTTGTAGGGTTTTTAATTTGAGGTTACCATGAGGCTTGCAGAAAACATTTTATAACCACTTATTTTAGACATATGACAACTCTGCTTACAAACAAACAAACAAGCAAAGAGAAATCTAACCAAAATTCTACCCTTTAACTCCATCTCCACCTTCACTTTTTAATTTTTTGTTGTTTCCATCCATGTCTTTTTATGCTACCTATCTCTCAAAAAGTTGTAGTTATTTTCAATAGGTTTGCCTTTTAGCTTCCTGCAATTACAGCAGTATTCTGTATTTGTGTACTTACTGTTACCAGTGATTTGTATACCTTCAGATGATTTCTTATTGTTCATCAATGTCTTTTTCTTTCATATTTCAGGAACTCCTTTTAGCATTTCTTATAGGACAGGTCTGGTATTGATGAAATCCCTCAGCTTTTATTTGTCTGGGAAAGTCTTTATTTCTCCTTCTTGTTTCAAGGATATTTTTGCAGGATATAATATTCTAGTGTTAAGGTTTTTTTTTCCTTCAGGAGTTTGAGTATGTCATGACCTTCTCTCCTGTAGGGTTTCCACTAAGAAGTCTGCTGCCAGACATATTAGAGCTCTTTTATATGTTTTTTTCTTTTTTCTTGCTTCCCTTAGGACATTTACATTCTCCATGACCTTTGGGAGCTTAACTATTAAGTACATTGACATAGTCTTCTTTGGGTTAAATCTGCTTGGTGTTCTATGACCTTCTTGTACCTGAATATTGGTATCTTTCTCCAGGTTTGGAAAGTTTTCTGTTATTATTTCTTTGAATACATTTTATATGCCAATTTCTCTCTCTATTTCATCCTTAAGGCCAACAACTCTTAGATTTGCTTATTTGAGGCTATTTTCTACATCTCGTAGGTATGTTTCATTCTTTTTTATTCTTTTTTTCTTTTTTCTCTTCTGACTATATATTTCCAAATAGCCTGTCTTCGAGCTCACTAATTCTTTCTTTTGCTTGATCAATTCTGCTGTTGAGAGCCTGTGATACATTTCTCAGTTTATCAATTGAATTCTTCAACTCCAGAATTTCTGCTTGATTTTTTAAATTATTTCAATCTCTTTGTTAATTTATCTTATAGACTTTTGAATTCCTTCCCTGTGTTGTCTTGAAGTTCTTGAGCTTCTTCAGGACAGCTATTTTGAATTCTTTGTCTAAAAGGTCACCTACCTCCATCACTCCAGGATTGGTCATGGGTACCTTATTTAGTTCATTTGGTGAGGTCATGTTTTCCTAGATGCTCTTGATGCTTGTGGAAGTTTGTCAATAGGCATCGAAGAGTTAAGTATTTATTTTAATCTTCATAGTTTGGGCTTGTTTGAACCTGTCTTTCTTGAGAAGGCTTTCCAGATATTCAAAGGGATTTGATTATTGTGGTCTAAGTCTTTGGTCACTGCAGCCATATCAGCACTGTGGGTGCCCCAACCCCAGTAATGCTGTGACTCTTGTAGACTTCTTATGGTATTGCCTTGGTGGACTTTGTTAAGATATGGGAGAATTCCCTGGATTACCAGGCAAAAGTTTTTACTTTCTTCCCTGGCTCTCTGTGCTGGGCTGCTGGAGTTGGGGGAGGATTGATGTGGACACTCCCTTGTGGCCACCAGCACTAGGTCACACCTGAAGCCAGCACAGTCTCACCCAAAGCCCATGGTGACTGTTGCCTGGCTACCTCTGATGTTTATTGAAAGCCCAATGGCTCTTTAGTCAGCAGGTGGTGAATCCCTCCAGGACTGGGTCCTTCCCTTCAGGGCAGCATGTTTCCTTCTGACCCAGGGTGGGTCCAGAAGTGCCGTCCAAGAACTAAGGAGTCTTCTTGGTACTTTATTTTACTGTGACTGAACTGGTACCCAAGTTGCAAAACAAAGTCTCCTGAACTCTTCGCTTTCATTTCTCCAAGTGGAATAAGAGTCTATCTGAGCCACACTGCCTGTAGTTAAGGGAGGGGTGACAGAGGCGCTGGCTTGGCCACCGCTGGTGTCTCACTGGGTCATGTGCACCCCGAGTCCACTGGCTCTGAGCCAGCACAGCTGCAGGAATTGCCCAAGGACTACAGCCTTTGTGGCCTGACTGCTTCATGAGTTTAGTCCTGGCTCTAGGCTGCTTTTTTTTTTTTTTTTTTTTTTTCAGACAGAGTCTCACTTTGTTGCCCAGGCTAGAGTGAGTGCCATGGAGTCAGCCTAGCTCACAACAACCTCAAACTCCTGGCCTCAAGTGAACTTACTGCCTCAGCCTCCCAAGTAGCTGGGACTACAGGCATGCACCACCATGCCCAGCTAATTTTTTCTGTATATATTAGTTGGCCAATTAATTTCTTTCTATTTATAGTAGAGATGGGGTCTTGCTCTTGCTCAGGCTGGTTTCGAACTCCTGACCTTGAGCAATCCGCCAGCCTCCGCCTCCCAGAGTGCTAGGATTACAGGCGTGAGCCACTGCGCCCAGCCTCTAGGCTGCTTTTTGTCAGCTGGTGGTGGGGCTAGCTGGAACTTGGGTTTCAGGGTGGAGGATTTCCCTCTGCCTGGGCTGGTCTGAATGCTCCCTCTGTGGGCACTGGCAGAATTCTGCCCTGCATTGTGTTCTCCTGTGTCAGGGTGGCTCTGAGTATCAATGCAAAGTCCCACAATCACTTTACCTCCCCCGGTACACACAGATTCTGTCTCCACTGGGTGTGCTGTTTGTGACACTGCTAGGGGATGGTGGAGGGGTGGCGTAGGCAATGCAAGACTGTCTTTTCTGCCCTCTTCAGTGCTTCTTTCCTTGATATAATGTTAAAACCAGGTACTGTGATCACCCACCTGATTTTGTGTTCTTCTGAAGGTGCTTGCTTGCGTAGATAGTTGTTAAATTTGGTATTCATGCAGAGGGACGATTGTTGCAGGTTTCTATTCAGCCATCTTGCTCCACCCCCTCTCTCTGTAATTCAGGTTTTTTGTAAATAAGGAATCACCAAAGTTTAGCTCTTGAATAGAATTTATTAACAAAATAGTTGAGGGGGGTTCCAACATGGCGGATTAGGGGTGCCCTCCTGGCTCTCTGCTCCCAGAGCGAAAAGTGAAGAAAGTGGATAGCCACAAGCGAGCGATCCGCACTTCCACAGGACCAGCTTCGCAAGCCTGCAGACATCCACCGGGAAACGGAGGGATAAGACCATTTACAGCCTAAAGCAAAGGTGAATCGATTATTCCGTAAAAATCGGAGATTCGGAGGCACACAACAGGGAGGGAGCGAGGCGCGGTTTAAGCCGCTGCCGGCTGGCAGTGGCGCCAGCCCTACCTGGAGCTGAGCAACACCCCCTCCCGCACCGAGCTCCACTCCCACGCAGGCCGGGAGGTGCCTGAAGTTGGTGAGAAGTGGCAGCGCGGGACAGAGCCGTGTGGAGAGGAGACTAGAGCAGGGAACACTCTGAGTTCTCCAGAGCACACGGCAGCGACAGTATAAGGAGGGGGAGGGTCCGAGCCCAGCAACCGCTCTCCGCGCAGCAGGAACCAGAGCCCGCTCGGGCATCTCCCTGCAGAACACTCCCAGGTCAAGGTTAAGGGGAGTTTACACAGAAGGAGGCTTTGACTTTGGATATAGAGGAGGTTTGGGACAGCGCTGAGAGGCCAGAGTGCGCTAAGTTAGACTCCTTGATCCATTAGGACCCCCCTCCCTCTGCCCCTCCGGCACCGCTCCCGCCTCCGCACCGCTCGGCCTCCGCATCCCAGCGCTGACTTGGCATCCCAGCGCTGACCTGGGCTCGGGGATTGGAGGGCAGGCGCGGAGAGAGCGCTGGTACGCGCCCCTGCTCCACCAATTTGATATTGGACGGTCACTTGCTGCACAAGTGGCACTGACTCTGAGCTCAGAGAGTGGACCCTGCCTGGACGGGGCAGTACTACGGGGGAGGTTGCCCTTGGTAGAATTAAGGCAGAGATTCATTGTCTTCTACGCTCTCCTGCGACCCGGAGCCCCGCCCTGGACTCCAAAGTCTCTGTCCCAGCCTTGGGGGCGGAGCTGAGATAGAAACTGTTCTCATTCCTGCCGCTTATCTCCACCGGTGTAATTAAGGAACCAGAAGACAGGGACTGGTGGGTCCCAGGGCCTGCCTGCCCGCTCCTGGTCGGTCTCTCCCTACACAGGTCTCCCGCGCTCTGTGTCCGGAGTGCGGAACCCGTCTGGGCAGACTGCCTTTAGTAGT
>VSMD01035201.1:0-57693 GCA_008750895.1 Mirza zaza
CTTTGTTGCCCAGGCTAGAGTGAGTGCCGTGGCATCAGCCTAGCTCACAGCAACCTCAAACTCCTGAGCTCAAGCAATCCTCCTGCCTCAGCCTCCCAAGTAGCTGGGACTACAGGCATGTGCCACCATGCCCGGCTAATTTTTTCTATATATATTAGTTGGCCAATTAATTTCTTTCTATTTATAGTAGAGACGGGGTCTCCCTCTTGCTCAGGCTGGTTTCAAACTCCTGACCTTGAACAATCCGCCCACCGCGGCCTCCCAGAGTGCTAGGATTACAGGCATGAGGCACCATGCCCTCTTTCCCTTATTCTTAAGAGCAGTGCCACTGTTTTGGGTCCAAAAATGTTTCAAGGGAAGTAAATCTATGAGATTGGTTTTTGTTGATGGCAAAGGGGAAAATAGGACTAATCTAAAATGAGCTTTTTAGTCAACTTGGCTGTCATGTAGCTGTTCTGTAAAGGAGGATATTTACATCTGCGGATAAGGCGAAAGCTGTTTACGCCTCTGTTTGTCACATTTTAAGTTGTACTCCGGAAGACTAAGATTCTGGTAAACCTAGCAGTATTAGACGCAAGTTAGTATCCAGTTCAGTGTGTGATGGCTGCTAAGGGACCATTCGATGCAAATTAGAAGTAATAATAGCTCTGGTTTAAAAGGGCAAAGAATTAGGGCTGGGAAAGGAAATGACTCCCTACAGAGGACATGGGCTTTGCACTGACAAATGTGATGCTTGGTAATGCAGCTCCTCTCTCTGCTCTGTCAGGGGACAGAGAGCAAGGAGGGGTGGGGACAGCGCAGGGACGAGGAGAGCTGCAGAGGAAAGCTGCAGCGGCTGCCAGCAGGAGCTCGGGCTGCTCTGGTATCAGAGAAATCAGCTTACTGTGGAATAAGTGCAAATAGCTAGCAAAAAGCAAGTTTGTTATCCAGAGTCAACAGCCCAGCAATCTCAAACTTCGGCAACAGCACAAAAAGAGAGGAGAGAAAGGTCCCTGACAGTAAAATGACAATCCCTGAGTCACAAACTCTACGGAAGGCAGCTGGGAAGTGGCCCAAACCTGAAGCTTCCCCAAAGGCATCGCAATAGGATGGCGAGGTTCACTGACCACGGAACGAGCTAGTGATGACTGGGGCACTTACTGCCCGGCACGTGACTGTGCTCACAAACTCTTTACTTTGCATTAGCCACTTCATTCTCATGGCAGATGAAGAAACTGGTAGGGAGGTGCCCAGTGTGACTGGCCAACGTGCCCAGTGAATGAGAGAAGGAGCCAAGATTTGAGCCTCTGCCCCCTACTGCTCAGATCAACAAGGAAGAAGGATGTGTATTGATGACAATGGTCTGAGTTGCTGGTGATCAGGGCACGGGCAACAGGTAAGTGAAGCATAAGGATGTAATCAGGGGTCCTCAAACTTTTTAAACAGGGGCCCAGTTCACTGTCCCTCAGACCGTTGGAGAGTGCTCACTGTGGGCCCGGGACGAGTCGGCTGCTAAGCAGGACAGGCAGCGGGGGCAAAAACAGTCGGAGGGCCGGATAAATGTGCTAGGTGGCTTGCATGTGGTCCGCAGGCCGTAGTTTGAGGACACCTGAATTTTAAGTAGTTTGAGAACAGTCAAAGACAGGCAGTGGCAGATTGAGGGATGGGGACAGGACAGGAAACCTACAGCCTTGAACCAGAGGGAGACCAAACTCACCTAGAAACCTAGAAAAGCTGTCATCTACTGCCCAAACAGTCTCATAGATTCAGGCCATTGCTAGGCCTCAGTCCTGTTAAGCACAGCCACTATTGTAGGAATTGAGGGGCTGGCGTGATTAGTAAAAGTTCCAGCCAAGGCTCACTCACTTCTTCCCTTTGGTAGTTCAGAGACATCACCATGTTCAGGGAGAGCCCACACACATTCAGTGGAGTCTTCCAGAGGGGACCGTGCTCAGCTGCATGTCACGTACATGTCCCTGTACTCCAAGGAGTGGATTATCAACATGTTCAGTGGTCCCCAAACCTTTTGGCACCGGGGACCTATTTCATGGAAGACAATTTTTCCATGGACTGGGGGGAGGAGGGAATCATTTGGGGATGATTCTGACACATTACACTTATTGTGCAGTCAAACCTCTCTGCTAATGACAATCTGTATTTGCAGCTGCTCCCCAGTGCCAGCATCACCACCTGAGCTCCTCCTCAGATCATCAGGCTTTAGATTCTCATAAGGAGCCACAAACTAGATCCCTGGCATGTGCTGTTTACAGCAGGGTTCGTGCTCCTATGAGAATCTAATGCCACTGCTGATTAGGCAGGAGGCGGAGTTTATGCAGTGATTTGAGCGACAAGGAGCGGCTGTAAATACAGATGAAGCTTTGCTCACCCCACCCCCACCCTGCCGCTTGTCTCCTGCTGTGCAGCCTGGTTCCTAACAGGCCACTGCCCAGGACTGGTATTGGTTCCTGGCCCAGGGGTTGGGGACCGCAGATGTAGGGGACCCGATTGGGAGAGAAGTGCAGAGTCCTCAAGACAGTCAGGAGCAAACCTGTACAAACACTGAGCTAGACTTAAGGGAGGCAATGGAACAGGATGAGCATCAAAAATTTGGTTGGATGAGCAAGTGTTGTTTCCACCTTGTGATCTCCATCTGTCCATCCCGGAAGACGACTACTACTTACCAAGGAACACCAGACACAGCGCTCCTCACTGGATGGTGAAAGTCTCTGTAGACTTCTGGTCAAGTCTTTATGGATTAAATCACCACACAGACATACTGGGCGCTAGACCTTGTTGTATTTTCGGATCTCCTAGCTGCCACTGGACAGAGCCCTGACTTCTGCAGGTGGCTTTGGAGTTCCAGATCTAGCAGTGCTGAAGGCAAGCTCTGGCTTCTGAGAAGTAACCAAGACATCCTGGAGCTGGAGGTAGTAGCATCCTCCCATATGACCCATGTCCTCTCTGAACTGGCTGGAGTGCAGTTGCATGATCATAGCTCACTGCAGCCTCGAACTCCTGGGCTCAAGTGATCCTCCTGGCTCAGCCTCTTGGGTAGCTGGGACTACAGGAGTGTACCACCATGCTAATTTTTCTCATTATTTTTAGAGACAAGGTCTAGCTATGTTGCCCAGGCTGATCTTGAACTCCTGGCCCTCAAGTAATTATTTCTTTTCAAGACAAGAGTCTCACTCTGTCACCCCAGGCAGAATGCAGTGGCATCATCACAGCTCACTGCAACCTCGAACCCCCAAGCTCAAGTGATCCTCCTGTCTCAGCCTCCAGAGTAGCTGGGACTATAGGTGCATACCAGGATGTCTGGCTAATTTTTCTATTTTTAGTAGAGACAAGGTCTCGCTCTTGCACAGGCTAGTCTCGAACTCCTGAGCTCAAGCGATCCTCCCACCTTGGCCTCCCAGAGTTCTAGGATTACAGGTGTGAGCCACCGTGCCCAGCCAAGTAATCTTTTTAAAAACAGTTTTGAAATATAATTTATATACCATAACATTTATCTGTTTTAAGTGTACAATACAATGTTTTCTTAGAATGTTTAAAGAGTTGTAAATACACTATACAATCTAATTTTAGAACATTCCCATCATCCCCCAACGAAACCCCTTGTCCATTTGCATTCACACCCCATTCTCACCCCAGGCCTAGGCAGCCACTACCCTACCGTCTGTGAACAGCTTTATAAGCTCATGAAACAGGAGATGTTTTGCAAACACAGCTTTTGCCCTGCACCTGGAATGAAGCAAAACACAGACGCGTTAACTATTTTGGCACAAGCTGATGTTCGAGCCCATAAAATAAAAAGTTTAGTAACTTAACAAATTTAATGCGTTAAAAGATACAATTATCTCTTGCTTATCATCTTTCAGTCCGTCTTCTGTGAAAGATCAGGGCAGGATCATTGACTGATTGTAGGTCCAAACTTTTACATTGCTAGATAATTGTAGAACTGCCCTTGAGAAAGTAGGATAAGTGTCCAGATTTTTTGTTTGCTTGCCATTTTCTTTTTCACTGAAATTCCATGTCATTGATTTAACTTGTACCCTTGGGTGCTCCTCAGAATGTGAGCTGCTGTGACAAAGCAGACTTCACGAGGAAGTCGGTCCAATATGTAGGCTTCTCAGAATTTCCCAGATGCATTTGAATCTGGCCTTATTTCCTGTCCTATCAGATGGCTGAATGTGGGTCTCTGCCTGTCCTCTCTCAGCAGGACCCACCGCTCCTACAGCCCTTGCCTTTCCTCTCTGCGTTGTCGAGTTTCCTCTCTCTCCCGGACTGTTTGCATCAGATGCAAGCCTGCTGCAATTTCTTCCGTCTACAAAAACTCTCTCTTTGATGTGGCTTCCCCTTCAAATACTGCCCTTTTCCTCTAATTCCCTTTTCTGAAAATTCTGTGATGGAATTGTCTAAGGTGGCTGTCCCCACCACTTCTCCTTCAATTTCCTCTAGACAGGGCTTCCCATCTGCCACCTCACCAAAGCATCGTTGCCAGTGAGCTCGTGTGGCCAACCCATTAGTTAAGGCTCAGCCTCCCTTGGCTTGTCAGTTGCATTTGGTGTGTTGATCACTCTCTCCTTGAAGCACTTTCTTCCCCTGGTCTCTGGGACGGCTCTGTCCCCTGGCTGCTTGTTGCTCACTGTTGCTTCTCCCCATTCTGTCGCACCAGCTACTGCCC
The DNA here is from genome assembly GCA_008750895.1 of Mirza zaza. Lineage (NCBI taxonomy): Eukaryota > Metazoa > Chordata > Mammalia > Primates > Cheirogaleidae > Mirza > Mirza zaza. The sequence continues at coordinate 4,664 of VSMD01035201.1, forward strand.
ATCACACAACCACGGAATGGTGGAGATTTCCAGGGCTTGGTCTCTACCTTTCCCCTCCTCTGCCTGGGTCACCTCCTAGGCCATCTCATACAGGCTGGTGGGTACTTTAAATACTATCTGTGCTGACTTCCAGATTTGCATCTCCAATGCTATCCCCTCTAACAACCATGGGAAATTAACGGAGTTGTTTATGAAGATGCTGGAAATCTTAGAGCATGTGTCCTTGGCTGCCTTCTCCTCTCTCTCTGCACCCCCACCCCTTGGCGATTGTATCCATCCTCATGGCTTTAATAAAGTTCAGCTTAACTGTTTTTCTTTTATGGATCGTGCTTTTGGTGTTGCATCTAAAAGCCAAGGCTACGTAGATTTTATTCTATATTTTCTTCTACAAGTCTTGTGGTTTTGTAGTTTACATTTCAGTCGATGATTCATCTCGAGTTGCTCATTGTGAAAGACATAAGGAGTTCTGTGTCGATTTCATTTTTTGCATGTGAGCATCCAGTTGTTCCAGCACTATTTGTTGATAAGACTATCCTTTCTCCACGAAATTGCCTTTGCTCCTTTGTCAGAGATCAGTTGACTCTATTTGTGTGGGTTTATTTCTGGGCTCCCTGTTCTCCTGTTCCATGTCTCGTGGCTTTCAATGTCATTTAGATGCCGATAGCTCTTGTCTGGTCTTCTCCCCTGAAGTCTAGACCTATATATCCACTGCCACCCTGATGTTTCCACTTGAATGCCTAAAAGCATTGCAAAGTCAACACGTGCAAACTAACACGCTCTCCCTTTCCCCCACGAGGCCTGTGCCTCCTCCCACTCATTAGTGGCCACTCCATCTTTTCTGGTGCTCAAGCCAAAAATTGTAACTTCTCTCATTCTCTCACACTTCATGTCAAATAGGGCAGGGGATTCTGTTGGCTCTGCTGTAAAATAGATCAAGAATCCAACAATTTCTCACCAGCTCCACCGCTGCCACACCAATGTAAGCCCCTTTCATCCCTAGCTGGGGTCACCCAGCAGCCTCCTGACCGGCCTTGCTTCCCCATGTCTGCCGTCCACAGAGGGACCCTGCTAAAAGCCAGATCGTGTCACTCTCCTGCCCACTTCCCTCCAGTGTCTTCCCTTGTTCAGAGGAACTTCCAGAGACCTTATGGTAGCTTTGCAGGTCCTTTTCTGTTGCCTGCCCCCCCCCATCTCTCCCACCTCACCCCTGCTGCTCACCCTGCTCATTCTGCCCAGCACCTATCCTGTTCTTCAGACATCAAGCACAAGCGCCTGCCTCGGGACCTTTGCACCAGCTCCCACCTCCTGGCACCTTCTTCCCCAAGATATCTGCAGGGCCTGCTTCCTCACCTCCTTCAAGTCTTTGCTCAAACATCACTTCTCTGACTTGCCACTGGTACTGTTTCACCCTCATTTTGCTCAGTCCTCTCTCCTCTCCCCGCTAACATACGATTTACTTATGTGTAAGTTCCTTGAGGGCAGGGGTTTATGTCTTTACTATATTCCCAGAGCCTCCAGCTGTGCCTGCCTCATCCTTGGTTACTGATGAATGTTTGTGGAGTGAATTAGTGTTGGGTGTCTGCATATGTGACACATTTATTGGGCAGGGGGGTAAGAACCTTGCAGGGGCATGCATGGTAAAGAGAGGGGCTGCCCTTCATGTGGCTAAAATGGTGGCGGTTTCCTGGGTCACGTGATCATGGAGTCGCTGGCTGAGCTGGGCATGTGGGGTGAGGCATCTGCTAGAGGCTGGAGCTGGGGTGGGGTTGAGGGAGGCTGGGTAGGGCGGGTCTGCCATGTCCCCGGGTGAGGGAAACATGTGGCAATGCGGGGTCCTGCAGGCCTCTGAGAGAGGCTGAGTCATCCCTCGAGACAGCAGCACTTGGGTGTCCCCTGCCCAGAGGACATCAACTAGCTAGCAGGGTTGACCCTGAGGCACCAGGCAGGGGAGGTGGTCCAGATCCTTCTCACTCATCTTCCTACGTTCTCCCCTTCGCTCCCTCCCACCGGGGAGTGGAGGCTGGGTGGAGGGAGGGTGGGAGGGGGAGCAGGTGCTCCAAGCAGGCCCCTCCCCCTCACTGCCAGAGCGGGGAGGAGGGCGCCTTGCTGCTGTGGGGTCAGGGCTGTGCAGTGGACCGAGCTCAGGCTAAGGGCTAAGCTGCTGGAATGCCGCTGAGGGCGGGAAAAGAGCAGTTCCACTGAGCGTGGCTGAAGGCGGGGGTTCCAGGAAACGACAAGACAGCGTGCTGTGCCAGTGAAGCAAAGCCTCTAAGGGAAAACAAGCAGCATTTTGAGGACTGAATTTACAAATCTAAGTCTACAAAGAACAGCAAAGAGTTGCCTTTGTTTCATGAAACGGCTTCACTCAAGATAGAGATAAAAACGCAGAAAGCAATTTTCTAAAAATATTTTAGAGGTTGCTCCACATTTCTTCAGAACAAAATTTAATGTGCTAGTCTACTTTGGGCCAGGGAAATACCGTGAGAGGCCATAGGTCCTGGTCTCAGCTCCATGAGATTTGGCCTCTACAGGGACATTCCCACCTTTATGTAGAGATGGCACTTGGCTTGAGTTCCCATCTCACCCAAGTATGCTGGTGAGCCCTGAGTCTTGGAGTCATAAACTTTTGGAACTAAAAGATGTGATTTAGCTCAATTCTTCATGACATACAAGATGAGGCAGGTTCAGAGAGGTGGATGGCTTGTTCAAGTTGGCAGTTGTGGTAGACAGAATAATGGCTCCCAGCAACGTCTGCATCCTAATGCCCAGAGCCCATGCGTGTGTCTCCTTATATGGCAAAAGGATCTTGAGATGGGGAGGTAATTCTGGAGTATCCAGGTGTAATCAAAAGGGTCACATAAGAGGGTGACAGGAGAATCAGCATCAAAGATGTGACACTGGAAGCAAGTCAGAGTGACACGATCATGAACCAAGGAATGCAGGTGCTTCCAGAAACAGAAAGACCTTTTCAGGTTACTTGGCCCTCAGCTGTTGTCTGAGTAGCTGTGAACTGTAGAACAGCCTCCCCCGGTGGCAAAGTGGAGAGAGAAATCCATGACCATTGTTTCTTCCAATCTGGACTTTCACTGTGGACCCCCCCACGCCCCAGGAACCCCCCCCCCAATAATCCAGATAATAAGAAGTGACACTCAACAGGCAGAGTTAGGTCAGTCTGATCCATCCAGATAGCGGCCATGCTTTTCCCAAAGAACTGGTCTTTAGAATGGGGCAGATTATAGAACTGCGAATACAAATTAGTTATAAAAGTGGGTATTTATATAGAATGAGAAAGATAAACCCACCACAAACTGTAGATTTTAAAAAGCTGAAAAATACCCTCATTTGCACTAAATCCAGGAAAATAGCTTATTATTTCAAATAAACAACAGCCTCTATGTTTTTTCCCTATATTTTTGGCTGCATGCTCTTTGATCACCTATCAGAGTCTATAGACAGAACAGAAAGACAGTACTTTCTATTTAGCATAATTTCTAATGAATGTAATTTCCTTTAGTGAGAATGATCAAAATTTATTTTACCTGGAACCACCAGACTTCCTCAGAATAAGAGGTGTGAGCTATGTTAAAATGCCATCTGATATGTTGGTATAGTAAACATGCAACTGTCACATGGATGTTCTCAGCATTGTAGTATTTTACAGGTTATGTCCCACAAATCAGAAATTCTGATAAATTTTTTTTTTGAGACAAAGTCTTGCTCTGTCCCCCAGGCTAGAGTGCCATGGTGTCAGCCTAGCTCACAGCAACCTCAAACTCCTGGGCTCAAGTGATCCACCTGCCTCATTCTCCTGAGTAGCTGGGACTATAAGCATGCGCCACTACACCCAGTTAATTTTTTCTGTTTTTAGTTTTTCGGCAATATTTTTTTCTATTTTTTAGTAGAGACGGGGTCTCGCTCTTGCCCAGGCTGGTCTCGAACTCCTGACCTCAAACGATCCTCCCACCTGGGCCTCCCAGTGATAAAGTTTATTTTATCAGAAAAGGGAAGAGTATGGTGTGTTTATAACTGTATAAGCTTCATTATCAAGGGTGTTACTGACAAGGGAGAACTTCCATTCTGAATAGGGGTGATGAGAACTGAATCCTCTGCTTATAATTTTATACATCCGAGATTCCAGGAACTTTCCACAGACTAGCTGCTAGCTATGTCCATTTCAAACCTTGTTTCTCCTCCTACCCACGTACTTCTGTTGCTGGGAGCCCTGGGCCACGTTTATGTTCCAGCTGAACTGCTGGCCCCCAGGCCTCATGGCCAGGCTAGGGGAGTCAGCCCTAGAGGGTGGCAGGACCTTCCTGGAAGATGTTCTTGCACCAGGGAAGCTGGAGATAGCTTAACTACACATGAAGTGACTGCAGAACACATAAATAGGTCCCACAAAACCCGAACTAAATGTGTCCCCAGTCTTATTTCCCTTACTGCAAATACCAAATGCCCATCCCACCCTCACCTGGCCTTTAGGTGATGTGCCATAGGGAAGACAGTGTCTATCTGTCTTACTTCTAGAAGTTTTATGGAAACTTATGATCATATTTCCAGGCTCTAGGAAGTGACTTGTACGAGGGAGAGACCTCCAGAGGCTCACGTAGGTTAGTTGAAAGGCACAGGCATAGCACCAACTACCTCTAGCTCCTTTCTTGCAGATCTACTTCTAGAGGTGGGTTGACTTTGAGACCCAAGGAAGTGGGGTCTTGTTCTACATTCAAATAAGTGAAAGGAAGTTTAGAGTGTTTTCCTACAACAAGGGAGGGTGGTAGAAAACTATTTGAAACTCTTCCAAGTTTTTCCAGTATCTATTCAGTATGATCTAAATTTTTTTTCCCCTCCAGAACTAGCCATTTCCCTTTGATATCTTCCAGAACATCTTGCTGATATTTTAGTTATTGGTGTTGCTCACCAAATTAGTGTTTTGTAAACTGGGATTCACATGGTCTTTAAGAGAGTTTTAAAATGTTCTGTTGAGTACGATGGTATGGGCGCTCTGGAAAAGTTTGGCGGTTTCTTTTAAAACTAAACATACAATTATCATGCGAGCCAGCACTCACTCTTGGCCTTTTTCCTCAGAGAAATGAAAACTTGAGTGCACATAAAAACCCGTGTGTGAATGTTCTCAGCAGCTTTATTCATAAAAGCCCAAATCTGGTAACAACCCAGATGTTCTTTGATGGGTGAATGGTTAAACAAATGATGGTAGGAAAGGCCCAAACTATTGATACAACAGTTTGGTTGGATCTTAAGGGAATTCTGCAAAGTACAAAAAGCCAACCCTAAAAGGATTGCATACTGTATGATTCCATTTATATAATATTTTTGTTCTTTTTTTTTTTTTCTCCTCCTCTCTCTCCTCATTTATATAATATTTTTGAAATGATAAAACTATAGAGATGGAGAAGACATTAATGGTTGCCTGGGGTTTGGGCATGTGTGTGGTTCAAGAAGGGTAGCTCCAGGGACACTTGTGGTGCTGGAATGGGTCTGTATCTCGACTGTGGCGGTGGATATGTGAACCTGCATGTGTGATAAGATTGCATAGAACTAAATATCCACAAAAACAAATACAAATGAGCAAGTGCATGTTTACCTGGTGAAATCTGATTAAGATGGGTGTGGTGTATTGTCAGTTTCCTAATTGTGATATTACTATAGTTATACATGATGCGACCTTTGGGGAAACTGGGTGAAGGGTACATGGCATCTCACTTATTTCTTATAACTGCATGTGAATTTCTTATAACTGCATGTGAAATGCACAATTATCTCAAAGTAATAAGTTTAATTTTAAGAAGTTGCATGAATGTGTTGATGACAATAAAAAGAAGACTATAAGTATATTCTGGATGATCTGAGTGAGTTGGTTTCCCTGTGGATCATGAAGACTTTCTTTGGCAAAAGTATTTATCGCCAGTCATTTTGCACCAAGCAGTAACTAGTCAGGAACCAAGGTAAGGACAAGTCTCCCCCATGACAGCAAGCCAAATATCAGGCACTGGTACAAGCCAAGAAAGGTTTTGCAAGACAGAACTGAGAACAATTCTTATGGCTCCCTGATGTTGACTTATTATTATAAGGCAACTTAAATCCGTGCAAGGTCATACACAGGTCTAACGGCAAAGCAAATTTCTAAATTGAGTATAATAAAAACTATAAAACCAATAAAATTCAAATTAGTAGCATTAATTTAATGTGATGAATGACACTGTTGTGCTGAGTAGAGATTATACTGACACCTCTACACACCCTTCCCACCACTTTCATTCTGAACTGGTTTTCTTTACTCACAACTGGAACTTTCTAGGGACCCAGGGAGCAAGTAAGAAAAGGCCTCAGACCTTCCAGAATGAAAGTAACAGGGACCACGTGTTCTCTCCCTTAGCAACACGTGTCTTGCCCAGATACAGCTCTCTGGCCAACCGGGTTGTCTAGTCTCCCGGCCTTTGCAAAGATGTGTGTCTGTTGCGGGGGTGGGAGAGGCTGCTTCTGCAGGCTGTCCCCTCGTGAAATGACAACGGGGAATCTGACAGTCACGGTGACACTGAAAAGTGATGTAAAGCAGATATAGAAACTAAATATTTTAGCACCCGAGATGGGAAAGTCACAGTGCTTCTGAGAAAATCACAGTAAGACTGCACAGCACAGTAAACAATGCTCATGAGAATGACCCTGAGCAACAGGTGAAAGGTTGAATGATGTTAAAAATCTCCTGTTTAGAAAGGCTGGAGTCCTGTAGGGACAGTCATTTTTTTTGAGTTCTGGTCCTTCGGTGTGCATGCTTCAGCTATCTCAGACCTGTGCATTTGTGGACATTCCCTCCCAGCAGGGAGAAGGATGGCTCTGTGTGTGTGTGTGTGTGTGTGTTTGTGTGTGTGTGTGCACGTGTTGTGATGGCGGGGGAGGGAGACTGACTGCTGTGACATTCAGAACTAATGGCCTCATACACGATTAATGGCGCCCCCAGCACTTAAGGCTGCCGATAATTCCCCCATTTCAGGATTTCGAGACAGCACATCCGACCTCCCGAGCCCTCATCCTCACACTCTTCACGCCTCTCATGACAGATAATCGTGGTGGAGTGTATGTGTCAACAGGAAAGCGGACCTCTTATCTTCATGTTGGGGGCCCTTCAATGAGCATTTTAAGGCAAATTACTAATAACTGTGCTTGCAAAAAAAATGATATCAGCAAAAGCTTCTGAGATGTTGAATGGTTGCATTATGAGTGTGGAAGAAAAAGGCCATTTCAATGATAAATAGGGGAATTTTTATGAAGTAATTAAATTTTAATTTGTTCAACAAATATTTATGACATACCCTCAATATCCAAGATAGCTTATTAGGGACCATGAGGTACCCAAAGCCATGCATGATTCAATTCCTGATTTCACAGAGCTTTACAACCCAAGAGTTGAAGGAACATTTATTGTTTAAAGAGACCTAGAATATAAAGAAATGTCAACAATGTAGGGCAAGCTTAATGCTTGAGATAAGACGTGGGTGTCTGATGAGAGGGGACCTCTGAGCTGCCCTCAGTAGCTGTGACAGGCAGGGCAGTGATGGGCAGGGAGGGGCCAGGGGCATGGCCCCTGGAGGGGTGGCGTGGGCAGAGTGGCGGGGAGGGAGGCAGGCCAGCAGCTCGTTCCTCTGGACTGTGAAATGCCCAGCGGGGAGTGCAGGCAGAGGCCAGATGCTGTTAAGTAAAGCATCGTAAATGCCAGACTGAGGAGTGAAGCTTTGCTCTTTGGGAAATGGAGTGACTAATAGGTAGTATGACGGGGACAATTACAAGGGAAGGTGGATGAGGGGACCATTCATTGCAAGGGTCTAAGTACAGCGCCTGAGAGCAGCAGTGGCAATTTTTAAACAGTATCAGGAATTCGGGTAAGGCCGTGACAAGTAACATCTGGAAGGGGGCGGGCCTCGCTTTTGGTCAGAAGATAGCAGGTGGGAGGCAGCGAGTCACACTGTCACCATGTCCCAGCCTTGTGCAATGTGCCTGATAAGGCCGTGCGGGGTTACAGCAGGGAGGGGGGCCCAGTCCCCAAGACACCTGCTCTCTGTCCAGACAGGATTCTCCAACATTAATATTTTGAAAATAGTTCACTCAATCGATCTGATCTGCAAGTTGACATTTGGTAATTTTGAACTGATCCCACAGTCCTATGGTTTCATGAGATGTGCCTTGAGTCTTCCAAGAAGGTAATCTACACCTGTCTGGAGACCCAGACCTGTTACTAGAGTGGGTGCCAGGACCTTTTCCACTTGCTAAGAGTCTGCCTGGCATAGAGTATGTGCGCAGCAAATGCAAACGTTATAATCATGGTTTCTACAAAAGGCCTAGCTCAAGTCAGAGCTTCACTGATTGGTTGGTTTGTTCAGCCAAGTATGCCGAACCCCTGCAACATGCAAGGAGCTGTGCCACCTCTGTGACTGCCAGCCACAGGGACCGTACCTTCTCTGAAGGCTGCTCTCAGGAAGAGTGTGGGTACCTCTTTGGTTTGCCTCACTGGCAAGTTCCCCCTTCAGGAGACGGAGGGGGGAGGGGGTTCACTTGCTGGGTGAGATCTCAACTGACTACCAGAAAGGAGTGGGTTGAAAGTCACTTCTGTGGGGATCCTGGGGGTGAGCCATCATGTCATCTTAAAATGTGTCATTGTGGCTGGGCGCGGTGGCTCATGCCTGTAATCCTAGCACTCTGGGAGGTCGAGGCGGGAGGGTTCTTGAGCTCAGGAGTTCAAGACCAGCCTGAACAAGAGCGAGACCCCATCTCAAAGAAAGAAAAAACAAGAAAAAAAATGTGTCATTATGAAGAAAACAGGATTGCTGGTTGTCTTGCTCCATTTGAGCTGCTGTAAAAAAGTGCCATAGATTTGTAAAAAACAGAAATTTATTTCTCACAGTTCTGGAGGCTGGGAAGTCCAAGATCAAGGTGCTGGCAGATTTGCTGTCTGGTGAGGACCCGTTTCCTGGCTTGTTGACAACTGCCTTCTGGCTGTATCCTCACTTAGCTGAGAGAGAGAGAGAAAGAGAGACAGAGATTTTCTTTTGTGTCTCTGATAAGGGCACTAGTCCCATTTATGAGGGCTCCAGCCTCATGTCCTAACTACTGCCCAGAGGCCCTTTTAATACCATCGCAGCACTGGGGGTAGGATTTCGACATATGAATTTTGAGGAGACACAAACAGTTGGTCTGTTGCACTGGAACATGTGGCGGCAAAGGCAGGTACTCCTGGGCTGCTGTGTCTGTGCAGGCACTGTGGCCGTGAACTTGATGGCATAACACCTCCTTCTCTGTCTTGGTCACCCTGTAAGTTCTGCACTGTTATCACCCCCATTGTATAGACGTAGAAACTTGTTTTCAGAGGGACTGTGTCATGTTAGGTTACTAAGCTGGATTAGACCCCAGAACAGTCTGGCTGGGCGGCTTAGGCCCTGGTTCAACCCACACCCTTAACCTCTCTGCTGTCCCTTTGGATGTGAAATAGGATTGCTTTTGGCTGCAGATAACAGAATCTGACCACGGCATAAACAGGTGAGGCATCTGCCACCTTATTTCCAGCGCTCAGCCCAATGCCTGGCACACATCAAAAACTTGATATAAATGATGCTAATAAAATAATCCTTTTTGTAAAAAAAAAAAGATAAAAGGAAAAAGGTTTAGAAAAAAAACTCAGTATACATTTGTTAAATGAATACGAGAGTGGATAATTTCATTCAATAATAATTCTGCTAACATCTTGCATCAACATGACATTTTATTGTTAGTGCTCACTCCTGGTAGTTTCTGGAAGTACTGGCATTCTCATTTCACAAGTAACAGAGAAGACCCTATGCTGTTTTACCTATGTAAACAACTCTGTGTGAAGGCCAGGACTCATTTTAATATGCCCATTTTGCAGAGGAGGAAACTGAGGCTTAGAGTTTAAGTGACTTGTCTAAATTCACAGGTAAAGGGATTGCAGTGTAGAATTCAAAAGCTGTTTTTCTGACTTTGAGGTCAGTGCTACTTCTCCATTGTTATACCTCCTCCTCTAAGAGACCTATTCTTTCTTTTCTCATTAGCGTTCTTTTAAAAGTGAGTGTGGAGATTTTAGCAACAAGCCCCCTTCATTGCATGCAATAAGCCAGGAGCGGCTTGGTGGGGTGCATAGGTGGCTCAGGCAAGCTCCTACCCCAGGTGGCCTTGGGTCCTGCTTTGGAAAGCGTCTGTGAGGCCGTGTGCTGAAGGCGAGGGGAGAAAAACATATTAGGTTCTCTAATATGATAATAATATAAAAGAAATTTATGATGTCCCAGAGGGAGAGAATTACAAATGGATGAAAGGTGACTATTTAATGTACAGGACTTTTGTTTTTAGGGTGTAAAAATAAATAAGGAAAATAGAGTGCAAATGCGACCTGCAGCAAATGGAAGGCAAATAGGCCGCTTTGCCGGCGTTCCGCCACAGCCCAGCACCCTGTGTAGCGATGCCACCCTGCTGCGTAATGGCGCCCATTTTTCAAATAGCTCCGCAGCCTCGCACTTTTTGAGCTCCCAGTGACCAAGGAGTGCCTCCATCCCAGTCTTTCTTCCCCTGCTTCTTCAGGCCTCATCCTGGCCCTCATCCTCCGGGCTCGTCTCCCTCCAGACCCTGGGCCAGGACGGCAGGGATGGTGTGATGTCACAGCTGCATTCCTTGTTGTTTCGTGGGTAGAGTCTGCTGTGCTGGAATGGGCTGTGTGCACGCTCGGAGCACGCTATGGGCAGCCCCGTGAGGGGCCGGGGAGCCCATCTCCCCGGGAAGCCAGGCTTTTGCTGACATGCACAGGTCAGGGGCCCTCAGGTACTCTGATTTCTGGCACAACCCTTTTCCCTCCCAAAACTACCAGACAGGTCATCACAAGCTCTTCCCCTATTGGGGACACCAGGGACCTGCACCCTGGATGCGAAGCCTAGGGTGGGAGTTCTGCCCATGGCTCTCTTGCCACAGGCCTCCGTCTTCCCTGAGTCTGCTCTGCACCACCCTGCCCTGCCTGGCGGAGAAGCTGCCAGGACACTCCGCGTGGGCCCATTTCTGCACAAAATCCAGCTGCACTTCACCAAGGCCACTGGCCGTTCAGTAAGTCAATTCTTTTGTTTCCCCAAATCCTACCCCATCCCAGGCCTTCCTGAGAAGGCCCCTGGCTCTCCCTTAGCTCAGATACTCCCTGACTTAGTAACCGCAGCATTCTCCCTCCTCTGTCCGTCCCCTGCGGGCTGATCTATTTGTCCCCCTGTCCCGCAAGTGGGCTCTGTGAGCTTGGAATTTTGCTCTAAGCTTTTCTTTCCGATTCCCATTCTCTCTTCGCTCTGACCTCTCCTTGGCACAAACGAGCCAGACAGGCTGTCTCAGGGTGGGCATGAAGGAGGCACTTGGCTTCCTCCAGGACCATGTGCAGTGGGGCTGGGGGTGGAAGGTCCTGAGCCGAAAGGGGGGACAGGAGGCTTGGCTTGTCCTCATCTCCCTGCAGCACTGGTGCTCTCCACGTCAGGCCGGTATGTTTCTCTCCTGCCTTGCATTTGCCTGTCTGCTCTTCCCACGTGGTCCAGGCTTGGGGCTGGGGTGGAAGACCGGGCTGCAGCACCTGGGAGGATGTCCCATGACCCAGGTGCAGGGCAGCTCCCACAGGCTGAGGCTCTGGCGCTGCCTGGCCTGCGCTTTGGTCGCTGGATTCTGGGACGTTGCAGATCAGCCAGCAATCTAACATTGCACAAATGAGCAGGATGTGTACCTGCTCTGGGTCTGTTTCTGGGGTTTGCTCATTCTGGGGTCAGTCTCTGCTGCCATGTGGCCAGAGCTGGAGCTGAGTCTCTGCTCTTGCTTCACCTCTGTGGGTCGTTGTCCCTAGTATCCCAGCTGCTTCTCAATACAGCGCCAGGGTGCTGCACTTGCTTGCTGTCAGAAGCCTCGGCTGAGCATTGGGGTACCTTCACCTTCCTCAAACAGAACCCCACGATGCAACCCCACCTCTGCTGTCTCTCCAAGGCGAGGTAATCATGTGCAGAATTTCCGTCTCTTCTGAGTTTGTCAACAAGAGCCAGCCCCCTTGAGCCTGGCTGCTTGGGGACACAGATGACATCATATGGGTGTCTGGACTTGTGAAGCAGGATGCCAGTCCCTGAGCTGTGGAAGCTCCGCCGGGTCCTGGGGAGGGGGGAGCATCTCCCACAGTGAGCAGCTCGCTGCTGCCTGGTGGCTCTGTGACAAGCTGTCCTTCGTCCGAGGCCCTGTGCTGAGCCACGAGACAACAAAGTCTTAAAAAGTGCACGAGTCCCCTGTTGCTTCCCAGGACCTGATGCAGCCCTGGGTCTGGATTGCCCAGCATATGAAAGGAGTTTGGGATAAAAAGATGTCATTTGGGGAATGTGTATCTCCCTGGCACTGCACACACTCAGACACAGCGGGGAGTGGCCAGGCCAGCCAGGAAGGGCCCCTCAGCCTTTTACGTAATTTAGGCAGGAGAAAGGATCCCTACCCCCCCACCTCTGCCCCCACCTCTATCTAAATTGTTCAGTTTTAAATTCCCGTACCAAATGCAGGCATATTGTTATCCTTCTTCCTCCTACTTGTGTCTTCCTGCATTGGTACAAAGCTGCAAGCTACCTAATTTCTGCACTTTCGTTTCATGTCTACTCCGTGCTCAGAGCCCACCGCCTGCTCCTAAGACTCGTGGGACGAAAGGGACGCACCTGCTCTACTGAAGACAGAAGCAAGGGGAGCAGCGCTGCGGTCGGCTCCTCAGTCCCCAAGCCCGTGACGTCTGCAGAGTGGCCGATGGCGGGTCTGGAGGCGACATCTCGATAGGTTACCTTTGGAGGAGCCGAAGTTGGGGCACTTTTTTTTGATTCTGGACTTCCCTCATTTTATTTTTTTCAGAAAAAACCAGAAATGACTCACCCCAAAGAATCCACATAAAAATGATATGTGGGAGTTTTTGAATAAAAAGAAACCATAAATAAGTAGTAAACCCTCCACAGGCCCATTGGAAATTGATCGCGGTAATGTGTTTACTGCTGCACTCCCAGAGCGCAGGTATTTATTATAATGCAGGGCCGTTCGTTGTACTAGCCTGTCATTTATAAAATTCTCATCATAGTATTAGAGTAGGAATCCATTTCCTTGGAAGTATTGACATAATAAACTGTAATTAGTGGCTTGTAAACAGCCATAATTCATTGTTTCCAGGAAATGGAATGGGGACAGTGACATGTCTGTGTGCATAGCCGGTGTCCTCTCTGAGCGTTGCCACCAGGCTTGCTGCTCATCTGGAGCACAGGTCACTCCTGCTGCCCGGGGCAGGAGGCTGTGGCAGCCACACTCCTCAGCTCCAGACCGTTGGGATTTCTTCTGCTGACCCGAGGACAGCCTCGGTCCCCCGGGCCCACTGCTAATGTGGCCTCAGTTCTTTTACAGCTGCCGCCTCCGGATGCACCCAAGCAGAAGTCAGGCATGCCACAGGTCGGGCTCGCCACGACACGGTGTGAGACCTCAGGCTACAACACAGGACCCGGGCGCTGCTCTGACCCCTCGTGTCTTGTGTTGCAGCCGGAGGGACGCAGGTCCACAGCACAGCCTGCTCTGCCACCCCCGAGGGACTAGATGCGGGGGACTGCGTGGACTGGAAAGCTTGGGCCCCAGGTGGGTGGAAGGTGGGTGGAGGGTCTGCAGAGAGGCCCGCTTGGACCACCTTAGCAGTGCCCACCTGGACCGCTGTCTCGTCCTTGCTTAGTTTCCAAGTGAAGTGCTTGGCTCATTGCTGGTCCACTGCGGGTAGCTGGTGCCAGCTGCAGGAGGGGTGGGCTTTGCGCCTGCCCTCTGTCATCACCCCAACCCCAGGCCAGGTGACCGAGGTGCCACAGTGGGCCTGGGAGGGCAGTGAGGAGGGCTGTTGCTCCTGAAACATCTCTCCTATTTGTGGGAAGCCCACTATTAGGCTTCATTCCACAAGCATTGCATTTTTAGGAGTTGTCTATTCAAATGTGAATATTTTCTACAGGGAGGTAGATTAAATCACTGCAGGCATCCGCTGGGGTTCATTGAAGACATTACTTACCAACATGACAGAGACTCCAGAAGGAAATGAAATAAGATCATGAGCTTCAGCTGGGCGAGGCGGCTCAAGCCTGTAATCCTAGCACTCTGGGAGGCTGAGGCGGGTGGATTGCTCAAGGTCGGGAGTTCAAAACCAGCCTGAGCGAGACCCCGTCTCTACTAAAAATAGAAAGAAATTAATTGACCAACTGAAAATATATATAGAAAAAATTAGCCGAGCATGGTGGCGCATGCCTGTAGTCCCAGCTACTCAGGAGGCTGAGGCAGTAGGATCGCTTGAGCCCAGGAGATTGAGGTTGCTGTGAGCTAGGCTGACGCCACGGCACTCACTCTAGCCTGGGTAACAAAGTGAGACTCTGTCTCAAAAAAAAAAAAAAAAAAGATCATGAGCTTCGATAGGGAGGAAGCCCCAAAAGAGAACCCTAAAGCTGGAGGTAGGAAGTGTTAAAGGCAAGGGTCTGTCACCCCACCCCTGCCTTTGTATCTGGGGTCTGTGGGTCATGTTTCTGCCAAACTCCTGGCCCCAGGGCAGCGTCCTTCAGTCAGATCCAGATGAACCCGTAGCTCCTACAGCCATCTGTGCATGACTTTCCACACCAGCACTGTGTCCTAGACAGAAAGCAGCCACCTTTTCCCTTGCTTTTTACCAGCCTCAGGGTGTTCACAGCGCCTCCTCTTTTATAAGAATTTGACTAGTTGTTAAATGTAATTTACTCAATGCTTTTCCTTTCTCTTGAATGATATGGAAGGGACCAGCGTAAAAGGAGAGATTGCATTTAAGTCAAAACTGATGGGAAAGCCATGAAGTTGAGAGGATTGAGATGAAGTGAAGGCTCTGGGTCACTAGTCACCACCATGGCCTGGGCAATCTGGAAGTTTCCACCGCAGAACAGGTAACGTCTGGGTTGAAGAAGCCATGCTGCCTGGTGTCCGGGAAACCTGGGAACTGTTGTCTGGTGTCCTGCTTGGAAAAGACTGTCAGAAGCCAAAATCAGACTAGGATGGCAGGGAGGCTGCAACTCAGACAAAACTACAGAAAGTAAGTGAACTAGGTATAAATTACTGTAGAGGCAAGCCATTTGGTATGATCTTTATTATCATGCTTTTATAGAAAAGTTATTACTTGCTCTTCCCAGTCTGAACAGTTCTGTCCCAGAGCCACTTGGTGGGGCTGAGCAAGAGGAGCGTGGAGGTGGGGAGCCCCAGAGGTCCACGGCAGGTGGGTGAGAACTGCAGGTGGGTGAGGACGCCATGTGCTCTGGGAGCTGCTCAGTATGGGGTGTTGGAACTGAGCAGGGTGACGGGGGCGTCCAGTTGGTGGGGGGATGTCAGGGGGGATACATAGAGTGACAGTAATCAAATAATACATATATATATATTTTATTTATTTATTTATTTATTTATTTTTTTGAGACAGAATCTCACTCTGTTGCCTGGGCTAGAGTGCTGTGGCATCAGCCTAGCTCACAGCAACATCAAACTCCTGGCCTCAAGCAATCCTACTGCCTCAGCCTCTGAGTAGCTGGGACTACAGGCATGTGCCACCATGCCCGGCTAATTTTTTCTATATATATATATTTAGCTGTCTAGATAATTTGTTTCTATTTTTAGTACAGATGGGGTCTCCCTCTTGCTCAGGCTGATCTCAAACTCCTGACCTTGAGCAATCCACCAGTGTCGTCCTCCCAGAGTACTAGGATTACAGGCATGAGCCACCTCATCTGGCCTAAATAAGTAAATATATTAAGGAAAATAGAAGCAATATGTCACTGTCAAAGAAGGGAGTTTTATAATATGGAAGGGAAAGCACTAGAATAAACTCTGTGGTATTGGAGGTATTAGTGTGAGCATATGAGTTTCAGTATAGACAGACAGACAGACAGACACACACACACACACACACACACACTATTAGCTAGCTCTGTGCACTGAGAGGAGCCTGGAGACTGTGACATCCGGATAAACATGAGCATACTTTATGCCTGGATCTTGGTTTCCAAATGCCTTTTTCCACTAAAAGGGTCCAGCGCTCCTTGGAGAAATGGCTGATTCCAGGGCTGGGACAGGAAATATGCAAAAGGTGTCCAGAGGATCTTGGACCAGAAAGTACGGAATTTCTTCAAAAAATGATGGGGGCTTGTCTGAAAGACAGCAGAGCCCGCTGAGTATTCCCACTGGCCATATGTGGGAATATTTGGTCATCAAAATACATATTTATAGTAATAAATTATAACCCTTTGAATAAAGTAGGAAATCATGAGTCCATGCTGACATTTAAAAACGGAATAAATTAAAAGTTTGATGAGAAACAGGGTATTTACATAATCTCGGAGTACAGTGCCACTAATTACAAAGGCGAGAGTGACTTTACCGAGGAGAAGCCCAACAGTCATGCCCTCAATCAAGTGAGTAAAGTGAACGTCATCCGTAATGGGACAGACTGCATCATGGCCACCTGCTAGGTATTGGGAACCCAGAGTCACTTCCGTGGTGTTCCTGTCAAAAAAGAATAACCCGAATGTAATCACAAGAAAACATCAACCCCACATTGATAAGCATTCTATAAAATAACTGGCCTGTAATTTTCAAAAACTTGAATATCTTAAAAAGCAAGGAAAGACTGAGGAACTCTTCCAGACTGCAGGAGACCAAAGAAATATCACAACCAAATGCATTATGTGGGTCTGAACTAGATTCTTTTATTATAAAGAATATTATTGGGACAATTGGCAAAACTTGAATGGGGCATAGGATTGCATGGTAGTAATGTATCAATGTTAATTTCCTGGTTTTGATGGTTATATTGGGGTTATATAGGAGAATGTCCTTGTTTGTAGGAAACACACACTTAAAGTAATCAAGTATGACAGGGCAAAGTGTTCACACCTTATTATCAAATGATTCAGGTAAAAAGAGTTCTTTGTATCACCCTTGCAACTTTTCTGTTAGTTGAGATTGTTTAAACATTTTTAAATTTCATCTGAAAAAAATTGCAGTTCGCTCTAACATTAAAAAAGGTTATACCTGCTAATTAAAGAAAATTTGGAAGATGAAAGGGAAAATGAAACCATCCATGTTTCTACCATTCAAAAGCAACCACTGTTAATATTTTGCTCTATTTTCTCCCAGTCCTTTTCCTATGTGAAATAAAGAGGAAAATCCCATTAATTTCGACATCTGGTATTGGAAGTTTTCTTAGGCAATTGTCTCTATTTAGGAATATGCCTTGGGATGCAAAGTGAGATTCTGGAGGTATGGTTTGGCAGACTTAAGGAATCAAAAAAAATGTCAATTGCTTTTTATTAGAAATGAACGATAATTTTGGTGCAGGGGAGAACAGAAAGTCAAGGAGGAGAGAAGAGAATGGGTGAGAATAGCAGGGATTTAATTGTGCAATTTGAGGTTGTTTGTGTTGCTGAAGAAAAACCCATCCTGTTTCCCCAGACGGTCACCAAAGTCTATCACGCCCACATGGCCTTGTGTGAATGAGATTCTGTTGGTTTATTGGTTTTGGCGAAACTTGGTAGAAGGGGCTGAGTTTCACATTAACATTATAGGTAAAGTGGGCCGATGACTCATCAACTGAACTAATTTAGGAGAAATATTAGTTTGCAGATCACGGGAATATTAATCCTTTAAGAAATTTAAGAAATCATGGTGTGGGGAAGCGTGATGGTTAATTCTGTGTATCAATTTGGCTGAACCACAGTGCCTGGATGTTTGGTGAAATATTATTCTGGATATTTCTATGAAGGTGCTTTTTGGAGGAGATTCATATTAAATGGGTGGACTTTGAATAAAGTAATATGGGTGGACTTCATCCAATCAGTTGAAGGCCTTAATAGAGCAAAGACTGACCGCCCTTGAGCAGGAAGGAATTCTGCGAGCTCACTGCTCTTGGGCTGCAACTGTAGTGCTTCCCCAGGTTTCCAGCCTACTGGCCTACTCGGCAGATTTTGGATTTATCAAGCCTCCACAATTACATGAGACAATTCTTTAAAATAAGTCTCTCTCTATACACATCCTGCTGGTTCTGTTTCTCTGGACAACCCTGACTGACATCAGAGGGGATATCAGATTTCCACAGAGTAGACCATGAGAATTTGAGCCAATTTTATACAGATTGTTTGGAGGAGGAAGACTCTACTGACATATAGGTGAAGAAGTGTGTTTTATTTTTGTTTTTAATTGATTTCTAGTTTAATTCCATTATGGTCAGGGAACATATTCTATCTGATTGCAATCCTTAGAATTTATTGACTTGTTTAGTGGTTCATATGGCATATGGTCTTTACTGGTGAATATTCCATGAGTACTTGAAAAGACTGTGTATTCTGCTATTGTTAGGTGGGGTGTTTTGTAAATGGTCAAGTTAGGTAAACTTGGTGGATAGTATTGTGTGAATCTTCATATCTCTACTGATGTCTTTGTCTGATTATTCTGTCCGTTACTGAGAGAGGAGTGTTAAAATCTCCAAGATTACAGATTTGTTCTGTTCCATCAGTTTTTGCTGCATGTATTTGTATGTGAAGGCATGTTATTGAGCATATACTGTATTTAGGATTACTCTGCCTATTAAGTAGACCTTTTTAACATTATGAAATTTCCTCCTTCACTGGTAATACTTCTTATATTACCAGTCTGCTTTCTCTGATAGCATAGCCACATGAGCCTTTTTATGATTAGTGTTTGCACAGCACATATCTTTTGGTCGTTTTCCTTCCAACCTATCTGTGTCCTTATATTTAATGTACACCTTTTGGAAATAGTGTATAGTTGGATTTTTTTTTTAAATTCAAATGACAATGTATATCTTTTATTGGAATGTTGAGCCTATTTAGAATGACCATAATTACTGACATGGTTGGGTTAAATCTGCCATTTTGTTCTTATTTTCTATTTGTCTTATCTGTTCTTTGTTCCTCATTTCATGCTTTCTTTTGGATTAATCAAGTATTATTTAGTATTCCATTTTATATTTTCTACTTGCTTTTAAGCTATACTGCTTTACAAATACATATCTATCTATCTATAGAGAGAAATATTTAGTGGCTGCTCAAGGGGTGCAGGCATCCTCAAACTATGGCCCCCGGGCCATATGCAGGTGTTTTTGCCTGTTTGTTTTTTTATTTCAAAATAAGATATGTGCAGTGTGCATAGGAATATGTTCATAGTTTTTTTTAAACTATAGTCCGGCCCTCCAACGGTCTAAGAGAGTGAACTGGCCCTCCCTCTGTTTAAAAAGTTTGGGGACCCCTGGGTTATAGTATGCATCCTTGAGTTATCATAATGGACCTTGAATTAGTATTATTCCACTTAGTAAAGAATATAAGACTTTTACAACAGTACTTAACTCTTTCTTGTTTTGTGCTATTTTTGTTCTATGTTTTACTTCTCTATGTGTTATAAACCCCTCCACTCATTGTTACTGTTTTGCTTTAAGCAGCCAATGGTTTTTCAAAGTATTTTTCATTCTGAAATAGTTATGGACTCTCAGGAAGTTGAAAAATTAGTTTTATTTAATCAGAGAATCTTGTATATTTTTCACCTATCTTCCCCCAGTGGGAACTACTTACCTACTTAGAATATAATTACCAAAACCAGGGAATTGATAATTGGTACAACACTGTTAACTGTGCCTTTTTCAGATTCCACCAGTGTTCACAGATGAGTGGGTATGTGTAGTTTTATACAATTTTACTACATGTATAGATTTAGGTAATCACCATACTCAAAATAACAAAACTGTCTCATCACTACAAAGGAACTCCCTTGTGCTACCCCTTTGTAGTCACCTTCCACCCCAAATCACTATGCCCTGGCAACCATTCATTTATTCTCCAACTTTATAATTTTGTCATTTTGAGAATGTCATGTAAATGGAATCATACAGTATGTAATCTTTTTAAGATAGGTTTTTTCCACTCAAAATGATGTCCCCGAGACCCATGCAATGTGTATCATTTATCAATAGCTTGCTCCTCTTTATTGCTCAGGAGTATTCCACTGTAAGGATGTACCACAGTTTGTTTATCCATTTCGTTCCTCTTCTTATAAAGCCATGAGTTCCACCATGGGGGCCCCATGCTCTGACCTTATCTAATCCTTATTATTACCCCAAAGCACCATATCCAATCAACATGTTAATTTGAGGATTAATTTTCTAATACATGAAATTTGAAGAACACATTCAAACCATAGCAGGTTTTAATTTGCATTTCCCTAATGGCTAATGTTGTTAAACAACTTTTCTTATGTTGATTTGCCATCTATATATCCTGTCTATATGTGAAATGTCTATTAATATCTTTTGCCCATTTTCTAATTGGATTGCTTCCTTTTTTACTGTTGAGTTTCTGAGTTCTTTATATACTCTAGATATAATTCCTTTGTCAGATTATGTAGTTTGCAAATATTTTTTTCCCATTCTGTGGCTTGTCTTTTTCATCCTCTTATGGTCTTTCACAGAGCAAAGAAGTTTTAATTATATCACTTTGTTCTTTTATGGATCATGCTTTTGGCATCACATTTGATGACTAATAATGTTGAACTTAGCCCTGAGTTTCAAAGATTTTCTGCTATAGTTTCCTCTAAACATCTCATAGTTTTACATTTAAGTCTCTAGTTCATTTTGAATAATTTTTTAATATGAAATGTGAGGTTTAGATTGAGGTATATTGTTTTTGTTTTGTTTTGGTTTTGCAAGTTCCTCCAGTACCATCTGTTCACTAGACTGTCCTTCCTCCATTGAATTGCTTTTGTACCTTTGTCCAAATTATCTGGGCCTATTCATTTGGGATTATTTCTGGGTTCTCTATTTTGTTTCGTTGATCTATATGTCTATTCCTTCACGGATACCACACTGTCTTGATTACTGTAGCTATCTATATAGTAAGTCTAAAATTGAGTAGAGCAATTTCTCCCACTTTATTTTTCTTTTTCAAAGTTTTTCTAGCCATTCTAGGTCCTTTGCCTTTACGTGTAGTTTTTAGAATAAGCTTGTCTTCAGTTTTTTAAAAGGGAGACATTTTAAATAGTCTTATGCTTACCCACATCTTTACCATTTCCATAACTCTTTACTTCCTCCTACAGATCCAGGCCTTTTTCCCTTTAGCATCCTTTTGCAGTGTGGGTCTCTTAGTAATAAATTCTCTTTATCTTTATTTGCCTCAAAATGCCTATACTTTGTCTTCAGTTTTGAAGATTATTTTCACTGGGTTCAGAATTCTAAGTTGACCAATATTTTATTTTAAAGGTTTGAAAAATGTCATTCTGCTATTTTCTGGCTTCCATAGTTTTTGATAAGAAATCAGTTGTATTAGTTTTCCAAAGAGATAGAACCAATAGAAAATAGATAGATATAGATTCAATACAGGTATAGTTATAGATACATGAGAGGGGATATATTAGGAGAGTTGGCTCATGTGATTATGGAACCTGAGAAGTCCCATGACAGGCCATCTGCAGGCTGCAGATCCAGGGAAGCTGGTAGCATAGCATGGCTCAGTCCAAGTCTGAAGGCCCCAGAATCAGGGAAGCTGCTGGTGCAACCCTCAGTCCAAGGTCAAAGGCCTAAGAAGCTGGGGGAGGTTCTTGCACAAGTCTCAGACTCCAAAGGATGGGGTAACTGGATTTCTGATGTCCAAGGGCAGGAGAAGAAGGATGTCAGGAGTAGAGAGAGAGAGAGAAAGAAATCTAGCTTTCTTCTCTTTCTTTGCTCAATATTTCTATCTGAGCCAGTTGAATGGTGCCCACCTAAACTGGGTAAGGACAGATCTTCCTCACTCAGTCTTGCCAATCTCCTCCAGAAACACCGTCACAGACGTACATACCCAGTTATAATGCTTCAGTAACTATCTAGCTATCCCTTAATCCAGTGAAGTTGACACCTAAAGTTAACCATCATATCAATCATTACTGATATTATTCTCCTGAATGTAATGTGTCTCTCTTCCCCCACCAGCTGCTTTTAAGCAGTTATACTCATAGGTTACAGTTTATTACAGCAAAAGGACACCAATTAAAATCAGCAAAAAGGCTGGGTATGGTGGCTCATGCCTGTAATCCTAACACTCTGGGTGGCCGAGGCGGGAGGATCGCTCAAGGTCAGGAGTTCAAAATCAGCCTGAGCAAGAGCGAGACCCCGTCTACTAAAAATAGAAAGAAATTATTGGCCAACTAAAAATATATAGAAAAAATTAGCCGGGCACGGTGGTGCATGCCTGTAGTCCCAGCTACTGGGGAGGCTGAGGCAGTAGGATCGCTTGAGCCCAGGAGTTTGAGGTTGCTGTGAGCTAGGCTGATGCCACGGCACTCTAGCCCAAGCAACAGAGTGAGATTCTGTCTCAAAATAAATAAAAAAATAAGAAAAATAAAATCAGCAAAAAGAAAAAACACATGGAGATGGAGTCCAGGAAAAACTAGGAAACACTTCTAGTTGTCTTTACCCAGTGGAATCCCATAGACAATGCTTAATTCTCCCAGCAACAATGTGACAACATGTGCAAAGTGTTGCCTACTAGGGAAGCTCACTCAAGTCCTGGTGTTCAGGGGAACAGTCACATGGATATGCAGTGCCTGCGTGCTGACCTCAACTACTCAGAGCCAAGCAGTCAAGAAGTCAAACTTACAAAGTGTGTTCCAAAGTCTCAGGCATACAAAACCAGTTGTTCAGCATAAATCACAATATTAGCATATACTATCTGGTGTGGCCAAGGCCTCAGGCATACAAAAACATTCTCATCAGTCAGGATATGCCAACAGCTCAGAACTGAACCAATGGCCAGCCCTGAAGATGTTGAGAATGTGCGGGGATTTGAGTAGCCCAAGCCTGTTGATTTATATTGCACAGTGCCTTTCTTGTTTCTAGTGTTTTGCAATAACTATACATTGCTTTAATTATTACAAATAGCAATTCAACTATCTCCATTCTGCAAAAAATGAAATGCATCAGAAATGTTTCTGTGCTGTCATTTTAATATAATATTATTAGGTGTCACCACGTTCAAGCTCTATATGACAGCATTCTGAGTTGCCAGAAATGACATCTCAATAACTATAGGTGAAATATATCCTTATGAAGCAACTTTCTTGCCAGGAATTCTGAGAACTTTATAGTCTTACGAATTCACACCAGAGAAGGCTGGGAGCCAAATCCCTTACTACATTCTGAAGAAGGAACTCTCAGTCCACAGTGCAAAATGATCTGAAAGTCAGACACAGCTAGATAAGAAGGTGACTGAATGAAGTATTTGTCACCCCAGCCACTTGAGATTCAAGTAATTTAAAACCATTTAGTTCTGGTGACTGCATTGTGAATTAAGTATCGTGGATTTCAGAAGCCTGGTCTGCTAGAGACTTTCATGCTCTGCTGTTTATTTGCAGGCAGTTCCCACCATGGACTCAGAGATCAGCCATCAGCAAAAATACTTCATTCGCTCAACCACCTCACGCATTTGCATGTTGCCTCTCCCTGGCTGGCAAAGGAACGTAAGAACTGCCTACTGTCGGCCACGTCCTGTGCCAAATGTGTATGTGTGCTACTCAGTCTTCACAACGATGTTGTAAGCTGCATATTATCATGCCCATTTTATAGGTAAGAAAACTGAGGATCTGCAAGATTCAGGAGAGTGCTATGGACTCAAAGGGCTCTTCAATATAACAAGTGATGCAGTCAAGCCAGCAAAGCTGCACATTTCAAAACTGTCACAACCCCGAGTTTGAAAGTTATCTGTGATAACTGACAGTTATACCCTTCAACCTCGTGGGAAAAGACCAAATACATTAACATCTGAGGATAAAATCTTTCCCCACTTCAATTAGAGAAAATGGCAGACATAATGTAAATAAAAATTCTTAAGAAAAAGAGAAAATGAGCAGGAAACATTCAGCCCAAACTTGACAACGCTTCCATACCATTTTGAGTTCAGATCTGATTGAGAGTTAAGTTTCAAGGGGTGACGAATTCTGAGCAAGTAGGTTGAAACTACTAAATAAACAGTTGCTCCATCCTACTCCCCAGCAGTTAATTATAGCAAGAGCCCTGCTTCCTAGCACACATTGTTATAGTAAATTATAATTAGTGTTTGAAGCAGAGATACTGTTTTTCTTTTTTAAAAATTGTGTAGCAGAGTAAAGAGCTTTGTTGGAGCCATACTATTTGAGCTAGAGAAGACCTATGGTAGAAAATTGGTAATTTTTTTTTTTTGGCAGCTGAGAAAAACTGTCAGTCAAGATGAGGAGTCAAGAGCCACAAATATTATTCAAACAGGAGAGAATGAACCTTGCGGAACTGTTCAGGTGCAGAGAGGCCCTTGGAGCCTTGGAAAATGTTCTGCATTGCTTAATGCCGAATGCTAATTGATGAATCTCTGCTGATTGCTGTTGGTTTTAAAGCCGCATTCAGATGAGGCTTTCTCTGCCTCGGAAAATGTGGCAATTAAAAAGTGCTTTAATATAACACATCCAGGAGCAGCATGGATGGTTCCGTGAGCACATCCAAAATAATGACAGACGTGAAATGTGCTCAAGGTGGGCAAACAGCTCAGTGCACCGATTTTTAAACAAAGCCCCAGAGCTCAGCCCTGTGGTAGTGCGACAGCAGAGAGCCACCTCCTCTCTTGTGTGCCTCTGCCTCCCCACCCTGCCGTCAACGTCCCTTTTCTTTCTTCCCATTGCCTTTCTTTCCCGCTTCCCTTGGAGCATCTTTCTTTTGCTGTGGGCTCTAGTTATGGTGATGGAAACTTTCTGCCATCCTTCCAAAGAGCTTCACCTAATCCAGCTATTTCTAGAACTACTGGGAAAAGCGTAAACCAGTGGCCGGACATCTGCTGTTTCTACGCCCTTCCCTAGGTTCTCCATGACAGCGGTCTCCAACCATTTTGGCACCAGGGGCTGTTTTCATGGAAGACAATTTTTCATGGACCAGGGAAGGGGAGGATGCCTTCCGGAAGATTCAAGTGCATTGCCTTTATTGTGCACTTTATTTGTATTATTATTACATTGTAATATATAATGAAATAATTATACAGCTTACCATAGGTTGGGGACCCCTGCTCCATGACAAAGGCTGCTTCTATGGACTGCAGCTGCTGGGGGTTCTTGCCCTCCGGCTTCTGATTACATCAGCAGTGTAGGGCCCTGCAGCAGATCAGAGGATGATATGAAAGAGGGAAAGAGATCTTCTCCACCCCAGGGCTTGGCCGCACAGCACACCCTGTGCCAAGGCTACAGCTCTCACTGGGTTCCAGGAACAGCGTCCGCCCCTTGCCTCTGCAGGCTTAGGGGTTTAATGACTTCTCGCTCTACTCCTGGAAGCGTCTTATGCTTCTCAGTTCCCTTAACCCACCCACCACTCTGAAAATAGTTCCTTCTTTTTTTTTTTGAGACAGAGTCTCACTTTGTTGCCCAGGCTAGAGTGAGTGCCGTGGCATCAGCCTAGCTCACAGCAACCTCAAACTCCTGGGCTCAAGTGATCCTACTGCCTCAGCCTCCCAAGTAGCTGGGACTACTGGCATACGCCACCATACCCGGCTAATTTTTTGTATATATATGTCTTTTTAGTTGGTCAGTTAATTTCTTTCTATGTTTAGTAGAGACAGGGTCTTGCTCAGGCTGGTTTCGAACTCCTGACCTCGAGCAATCTGCCCGCCTCGGCCTCCCAGAGTGCTAGGCTTATAGGTGTGAAGTAGTTCCTTCTTTAAACTCTCTTCAGTTACCTTTTTGAGCAGCCAGCTCTTAGCTGCTGGGCCCCTGACTAACACATGCAGTAACTTGGGTCCTTCTGCAGAAGTGACTAAGGTGACACACCTACCATACGTGTGTAGGAGAGCTACTTGGCCCCTGTGCGGTCAGGTAGCTGCCCTCTTTCCTGCCATGCTCAGGTTCCATGAGCATCTCATCCAGGAGTACTTCCAGGTTCCAGGCTAAAAATATTATGAGAGCTTGATTTTACAAAGGCCAAAAGGGAATAAACAACTGGGGGAAAAAGATTCTCACTCCAGTCCTATTTCCTTCTTTCTTTCCCTTGATACATTCCTGAATGGTAAGTGGTACTCACTAAACCTTGGTTTCCTTGCCTCCTCTTCAGTCCTTCCCCCTGTGCCATTTTACTAGCATCAAAATCAATCTACTGAAATTGCTTTTTTAAAGTCACCAGGTTCTGGGTCACAGAATCCAGGTAAAACAGATTCCTTAAAGCTCCATACTCCCACCACACTTTTTTTTTTTTTTTTTTTTTTGAGACAGTCTTTCTTTGTTGCCCAGGCTAGAGTGAGTGCCGTGGCGTCAGCCTAGCTCACAGCAACCTCAAACTCCTGCGCTCAAGCGATCCTCCTGCCTCAGCCTCCCCCGAGTAGCTGGGACTACAGGCATGCGCCACCGTGCCCGGCTAATTTTTTCTATATATATTAGTTGGCCAATTAATTTCTTTCTATTTATAGTAGAGATGGGGTCTCGCTCTTGCTCAGGCTGGTTTCGAACTCCTGACCTTGAGCAATCTGCCTGCCTCGGTCTTCCAGAGTGCTAGGATTACAGGTGTGAGCCACCGCGCCCGGCCTCATCACACTTTGGATAACTTGTATCCTGAATCCCTGATTCCCAGCCTGTTATCTGTGTGTATGTACAGCTGTTTGCATGTGTGCTATGTAAGTAAAGATGTATATGTTTATGACCTTTGTCTTTCTACTCAACCTTTATTTATTTTAAAGCCCAATAAGTCCTCAACGCAGTTCCTTATTAAGATAGGGCCTTCTTAAATATTAGTTGAGCTCTGGGGTAGGCAGAGTAATGGTTCCCCAGTGATGTCCACACTCTACTCCTGGGAACCTGTGAGTATGTTCTATTACATGGCAAAGAGGAATTAAGGTCGGAGATGGACGTAAGGTTGCCAATTAGCTGAGTTTAAGATAGGAAGGGTATCCTGGGTTTTCCAGGCAGGTCCAGTGTCATCACAAGTTTCCTTAAAAGCAGAGATGAAGGTCAGGGTGAGATAAGGTGAGAAGGACTCCGCCTGCTGTGCTGGCTTTGACGATGGAGGCAGGGGCACAAGCAGATGGTCTCTAGAAGCTGTAGGAGGCGAAACAACAGATTCTCTCCTAGAGCCTCCAGAAAGGAACACAGCCCCACTGACACTTAGAGGCCTGCGTCAGACTAATAACCTGCAGAACTGTAGGACAATACATTTGTATTGTTTTAAGCCACTAAGTTTGTGGTAATTTGCTATGGCAGCAAGAGAAAACTAATACGAGCCTGATGCAGATCTATAGACAGGACAGGAGCAGTATTAGAGCCCAAACCAATATGAGTCAATGACGGGCTGGCTATAGGCTGTGACTGGTGCAGCAACGGGACTCAGCTTACCAAGGGTTATGGCCAGGAAATCAGAGGCACGACAGGTTGGAGATCCTTAGACACTCACGGGGCAGGAGTCTAACCCAATTTCTGCTTCATTCCGAGGTAACATCACAGTGGGTAAAATATGGTCTGTTCGTGCGTGAGGTGAGGGCAAGAGAATGGGGCGGAGATGCTACGCTAGGAAGGCCAGTCTGTAGATGACTGCTACACCCACCACGGTACCTGTGAGGACAGCTGTGCACTGGCCCCACGTGGTGTGCCGCCCTCCCACGCAGACTGCCCCCCTCCTCCCTGTGGCTGGCTGGGCGCATGGCTTAAGGCAGTCAGTCTGCCTGCAACCCTGGTGTGAACTGGCAGAGAGAAGGAACAGGCCCATGCAGGGTCTCTCTCCCTATAATCTAAACCAAGAAGTACTGAAGGAATAGAGGAGTGTGCGACAGGGGAAAGTGTGGCCACGCGAGCTCGACCAGTGTGCAAACCATGAGGGAGCAGCGGAGCTGGTGAACACGGACCAGATGGAGCAAAGAGGAGAGCTGGAGACCAGCGCCCACAAGGGGGACCCAGGAGAACCACTGTCCCTCAGCCTGCCTCAGACCTGGCAGCTCCCGCCTTGAATTTCATGATGCCCAGCTGTCCTGTAGTCTTTACTCTTGACTGCCCGTCTGACCCCTGTGTTCCCTTTTGTGCTCCCTAAGAGGAGCAGACCCTTTAACAGGCCAGTACTGTATGGGTCTCTGACCCTCACAATAGAGATGAGCCTAACTAAAATACATACAGGCTCCAAAGTAGATAGCACATCTTACTTGGGACACAGAGAGACCAACTGCAGGTATATAAAGTCTGAAGACAGTGGAGGAAGTGGAAGAGAGAAATGGGGAAGGGATTTCCCAGCCTCTCCCCCTTTTACACTCTTGTCCATGGTTTCTAAAATGACACTTGGCTGTCCTCTGCTCTTTTCCTCTTAGATATAGCAGTTCCACAAAGTCTGATGCTTAAAGGATGAGGTAGAGGGTCAGGATTTAGGGTGATGGCTCTGGAGTCAGCGTGCCTGGCTCTGAATTCCAAATCTTTACGTTACTAGAAGTGAAATCTTGAGCAAATTACTCAGCCCTAGACTATCTTTAGTTCCCTCATTTGTAAATAGGTAGAATAACAGGACCTTTTCATAGTGTTGCTATGAATGCTAAATGGACCAGTCGTGTAAAGGGTTCAGCAGGGTTGCTGGCATGTGAGTGAACAGTGTAGTGGACTGAATTGTGACCCTCCAAACAACAGGTCCAAGTTCTAACCCCCAGTATCTGTGAATATGACTTTATTTGGAAATAGGGTCTTTGAAAATGAAATTAAATTAAAGATCTTGAGACCATACTTCATTTACAGTGGGTTCAGAAACCAGTGCCTTTTTAAGAGAAAAGAGAGGGAAACTTGAGATACAGACATAGAAACACAGGAAAGAAGGTCATGTGTAGAAGGAGGCAGAGGCTCAAGTAGGGTGGCCAGGGTTTTTGTTTTTTAAGATATCTATTTCCTTGATAAATTTCTCACTCATATCCTGAATTAATGTTCTGATTTCTTTTTTTTTTTTTTTGAGACAGAGTCTCCCTTTGTTGCCCAGGCTAGAGTGAGTGCCATGGCATCAGCCTAGCTCACAGCAACCTCAATCTCCTGGGCTCAAGCAATCCTGCTGCCTCAGCCTCCCAAGTAGCTGGGACTACAGGCATGCGCCACCATGCCCGGCTAATTTTTTTTTTTATATATATATATTAGTTGGCCAATTAATTTCTTTCTATTTATAGTAGAGACGGGGTCTCGCTCTTGCTCAGGCTGGTCTCGAACTCCTGAGCTCAAACGATCCGCCCACCTCGGCCTCCCAGAGAGCTAGGATTACAGGCGTGAGCCACCGCGCCCGGCCCTGATTTCTTTATGTTGGTTTTCAGATTTCTCTTGCATCCCATTGAGCTTCTTTAAAATCAACATTTTGGCCAGGCGCAGTGGCTCATGCCTGTAATCCTAGCACTCTGGGAGGCCGAGGTGGGAGGATTGCTTGAGGTCAGGAGTTTGAAACCAGCCTGAGCAAGAGTGGGACCCTGTCTCTACTCAAAATAGAAAGAAATTAATTGGCCAACTAATATATATAGAAAAAAATTAGCCAAGCATGTGGTGCATGCCTGTAGTCCCAGCTACTCGGGAGGCTGAGGCAGCAGGATTGCTTGAGCCCAGGAGTTTGAGGTTGCTGTGAGCTAGGCTGACGCCACGATACTCACTCTAGCCTGGGCAAAAAAGCGAGACTCTGTCTCAAAAAAATAAATAAATGAATAAAAATAAAATCAACATTTTGAATTCTTTGGCATTTTGAGGAGTTCTTTTTGATTGGGATCTGTTGCTAGACAATTGTTGTGGTCCTTTGGTGGTGCCGTATTTCCTTGATTTCTCATGCTTCCTGTGGCCTGTTGATATCTGCACATCTGATATAGCAGTCACTTCTTCTAATTTTTTGAAATTGCTTTTGTAGGGGAGAATTTTTTTCTGAATTTGTATATATGTTGTTGGTTGAGTGGGCCACTTTGGCTTTGGTTTTGGGTGCCTGTGGTAGTGTGACCTTTGTATGATTTATTCAGCAATACACAGGGTCTGTGGTACCTATGATTCTCTTGGTGGCTTAGGATACAGTTATTAATTGAGACTGTGGTTATGTTTTTCTGGGGACTTAGATGCCAGCTGAGCCAGTCTTCAGTCCCCAGTGATGGCAGAATTGGACTGAATGTGCCTGTTTTTAGGTCTGATCAGCTTACACTGGCACCAGTGTTAGTAGGACCTGGAGGGCTTATTCTTGGACCTCTAGGTGGCTTGCTCAGAAGCTAGCAGTGGGAGCAGTGGGCCAGGTATGTGGGTGCATTCTCAAGCCCTTGGGCAGCTGGTGTGATGTGGATGGTGGCACCACCCACTGGGACCCAAGTGGTCTGTGTTGGTGTTGCTGGTAGCTGCAATGGGTTGGAGGGGCTGGTCTCTGGTCCCACAACTGCCCATGGCAGGATGGTGGGTATTATCCTGAGTGTGCTTAGAAGAGCTTGGTTTCCCCTCTCCCTCTGGGTGGTAGTTGCAGGTCTTACTTTGGGTGCTTCCCATCACTTCTCTGGTGAATCCTAGTGTTCTTTCCTAGATGATCTGTTTGAAATATGAGTATCTGCCTAAAATTCAGAGTGGTTACAAAAAAATAAGTCAATGAATCAGCTCTGTGTTATATATGAATCTCTCTAAAACAAAATGACACAGAAAAATACATGCTAGAAAAATGTTAACAAAAATGAAAATAGATACAACAATATTAATATCAGACAAAATAGAATTTAAGTCAAAAAGCATATTCTAGGATAAAGGGGTTATTTCATATTGATAAAAGTTATATTCTGATAATATGATAATCATACATCTATATGTCTAAAAGTATAGTTTCAAAATATAAAAATAAACTGATAGATTAGGAAAATATAAATAAAAGTTACAATGAGATACCACTTCATAGCAAGTAGGATAGCTATAATCTAAAAGACAATTACAAGTGTTGGCAAGGAGAGAGAGAAATTGGAACCCTCGCATACTATTAGAGAATAATGTACAATTGTGCAGTCGCTTTGGAAAACAGTCTGGCTATATCTCAAAAAGTTAAACATAGAGTAACCATCTGACTTAGCAGTCTTACTCCTAAGATATATCCAAGAGAAAAGAAAACATATGCCTACACAAAAATTTGTACATGAATGTTTATAGCAACATTATTCATAATAACTCCAAAGTGAAATCAACCCAAATGTCCCCAATGAAATATTTCTTGTCAATAAAGGGGAAGGAAATACAGTACTGATCCATGTTACCACATGGAGGAACCTTGAAAATACGCCAAGGGAAAGCACAAAAGACCCCATATTATATGATTCCATTTAAGTCAAATATCCAGAATAAGCAAATGTCTAGAGACAGAAAGTAGATTAGCGGTTGCCTAGGACTGGGGGAGTTGGAGGAAAATGGAAAGTGACTGCGGGAGGGTGAAAATGTTCCAAATTGATTGTGGTCATGGTTGCACAACTTTGAATCTACTAAAAACAATTGAAATGTATACTTTAAATGAGTGAATTGTATGGTACTTGAATTTATGTGACTTATATCCTAATAAAGCTGTTATAGAGACAACACAAAAACAGATAGAAATACAAAGAGAAACTGGCAAATCAAAATACAAATTAAAAAAGCAATTATAGCGCAATTGTTTAATCATGCGTGCACAGCAAATTATTCTGAGGAGCATTAAGAGTGTCCATATGTATTCACTAATGCTAGAGTTGGGCCTGGCCTCTGCCGAGTTAGTAGAGCTCCCACTGGTGCAGTGAGGAGGCTGGGCTCCTCCTCCCGGATTCTGATGCCAACTTACTCTGGACCCTGGGGAGAGTTACTCTGCTTCTCTAGGTCTCAGTTTCTTCACTTGCAAAATACGAAGGAAGCAGCCTTTGCACACAGTCTGCTCTT
The DNA here is from genome assembly GCA_008750895.1 of Mirza zaza. NCBI lineage: Eukaryota > Metazoa > Chordata > Mammalia > Primates > Cheirogaleidae > Mirza > Mirza zaza. Next base: position 36,620 of record VSMD01035201.1, read on the forward strand.
ACATCCTAGGGAGACCTGAAAGTTTCCCTGGACCTGCTGTTCCCAGTGGGTTCCCTAACCTTGGCACAGGTCTTGGCATCTCCTCCTGGTCAGGAGTTAGAGCCCCACGTGGTCAGCAGCAGCACCTGGATGGTAACTGTGCAAAGAGACAAGACAGAGAGGGTGTTCATTTGACTCTGTGGAGGTCATTGCCAATATCATCCTGTGTTCATTTGAGGTTTGTTTGTTTTTTGAGACAGGGTTTCACTCTGTCACCCAGGCTAGAGTGCAGTGGTGCCAGAATAGCTCACTGTAACCTCCAGCTCCTGGGCTTAAGCGATCCTTCTGCCTCAGCCTCCCGAGTAGCTGGGACTACAGGCATGCGCCACCATGCCCAGCTAATTTTTTTATTTTTAGTACAGATGGGGGTCTCACTTTTGCTCAGGCTGGTCTTAAACTCTCGCTTCAAGGAATCCTCCTGCCTCAGCCCCCAGAGTGCTAGGATGCCAGGCATACGCCACCGTGCCTGGCCTCATTTGAGTTTTTAAGAAATATATTTTGTCTTCTATTTAAAGTATTTTCTTTGCATTTGTATTTAAGAAATTTGACTGTTAAGAAAATTTCTTTATTTGAATTTTCCTTTCTAGTGGTCCTATGAGTTCTTTGAAAAAGATATAAGCAACTTTGAGCAGAGGTAGGTAAAGCAATGAGGAAACTTGCTATTCTGGATTTAGGCTGACTTTGCAGGTAGAAACTGGGTGGACAGGTGAAATTGATGGGAGCCATGGGAAAAAGTGAAGTGGCAGGTTGGCTTCATGGCATAATGGAATGAATGTGCAGGTTAGGGTCAGATATGAGAGATATGAGTTTGGATCTTGGCTCATCTAATTAATAGGTGTATGATGTTGGGCCTGTTGAGTCACCTCTTTGAGCCTCAGTTTTCTTCTCAATAAAATGGAGACAATATACCTTACCTTATAAAGTTGTTGTAAGAATTAGAGATAATAGCAGTAGCTGTTATCATTTCCAACGACTAAATGCAGGAACCGTTTTACAACAGCTAGTTACTGCTCAAACACAGTGCAACTCGCCAGCATGGAAAACCATGTCTTCGTGGATATCCATGATGGCTACAAATTTCATGCTTATTGTGAGGTGAAATATACATCCCTTTCACTCCCATCTAGTGTTCTGGTTTTATCATTTGAATCATTTTCTGTCATTCTCATGACAGACATTAGATACTACATCATATTCCAACCCTGACATCCAAGTGTTCTCTTGGCTAAATACTCCCCATTGCCCCAAATTTTCCTTATAGGACAAGGTTTCCAGGTTCCCCCAACACCCTGAATGTCAGCTTGGTGACAGCCCCTGTGATTTGCAGCTGGGAACAATAGTCCAAATGTGATCTGATTAACCCAGAAAACATTGAGGCTGTTTCCTCTCTAGATACTTCTAATGGAGCCTGCGGTGTCATTAGCTTGTTTAGCAGCCCGGTCACATCCTTGGTTCCTGTTGAATTTGCATTCAACTAAGACTTTCAGAGTTTTTCAAATGGACATTTCTTTTTCAGAATTACGTCCTTGGTCCTCTTCATCCTACAGTTGTATATAGATTTCTAAAGTATACTTATTTATTTGTATCTATGTTCATTTATATAAAGAGTTTCAAAAAGTATGAAACACAGTATGTGGATAAGACCTAAAATATATTGAAAATGTGCTTTGAACAGACACTGACTTTTTACCCCATATGCAGATGAGAAAACAGAGAGGGTAAATAGCTTGTGCAAATTTCCACAGCCAGCACATATAATCGCAGCCCTTCCATCAGAGTTGGGGTGGTCTTCATTAGTTCACAATCTCTCTGGGTCCCAGTTTCTGGTTCTGTACGATGACAGGAGGGGCTAGATCATTTCTTGCATTCTTCTCAGCCCTAAGATTCTGCATCCGTCTACCCAGACTCTAATCAAAGTGTGGCGAGAAGTTAAACTTCCGGTTTTCTTTCCCAGGGTTTCTGCCTGAGCTTCAGCTCACAAGCACAAGTTCACATTCATCCCCACTGAATTTCCTCATATTGGATTTATAAGGGTACGGACACTGGCTGGCCTGACGGGGGCTTCTGGGATCAGTATTTCCACTCACTGTCACATCCGCTGTCCCTCCTACTCAGCAGCATCTGCAGTCTGATGCTCAGACCCCTGGGCCTTCGTCCAGGTCACTACGACTGGTCACACACAACAGCCCATACTGGCCTGCAGGGTTCCCACGTTGCCCCTAGAAATGTTTCTAGGACATGGGGCCACTTTGTACACTGCTGTCTCCAGAACTGTTTTAAAGATGGGTCCCCAAATGTTATTTCCTGGAATAGCCACCTGGGGTGCAAACCATGACCACAGTCTCTGAGTCAGAATGTGACCCTGAGCAAGCCCCTTAACCTCTCTGGCTGGCTGTGGCCAATGGGGTCCACTGTAAGGGGACCCTGTGAGCTCCGGGAAGGATGGGGTGCTACTGAGGGGATGCTGAGCAGCTTATCTCTACCATTTTGTCCCCTGCAGGCTCCATTCCACAGTGGCTCTGTGGGTGACTTCTCTTTGGTAAGTTTCTTCCCCCTTTAGTAAGATCAAGAGCTTCACTTTAGGTAAGAGAAAAAGCTGGGTGTTGTTCTCTTCCTGGCTTTCTTTTCGGTCACCCCCCCAAACCTTAGCAAGAACCTTGTCTTTTCTTGGTCAACACACGTCCCTTGTTTGCAAGAAAAAGAATTCTCTTCCATCCCAGGGGATATTTCTTACCGGTCATGCCTCTGTTTCTAGAACTCAAACACAGACCAAATCGGTGCAACATTTTACTGGCAGAGAAACCCGGGCACTATTTTGAGAGTCCTTGGAGAAAAATTTCCTTTATTGGCGCCAAAGATTTTCCCTTCTCATTTGCAGCAGATAGGATGAATAAAAAACAATAGTCTCTTTCTCTGCAGTGACATATCCAAGGGTTAGTATATTCCTTTCCAGGACATGTAGGATGTATCTGCTGCGAGGAAAAGTACAGGCAAGTTTGCAAATTTCCAGTTAATTTTCCCTCTTCGTTTAGAAATCATGCCTGCTTACTGAAAAATATTTCTAGTCAAGAATAGAGCCCTGAAGAAACATAAAAGGGCGGGGACTTGGACTATACGCCAAAATGAAGGCCCAGAAGCAATCTCAGAAACGAAAGTTTTTCTCTGACCTTCTCCTGCCCTCCTGTCTCTCATCCCATTCTCCCTCAAGGATAGATATAGAAACTAGAATCCTTCTTCCCCAAGCCATAGAAACCAGAGCCTCTTTCCCCCAAAGCCAGCCATAAAGCGTGAAAATATTACTCTAACTTTCCCTCTGCCCTATCTGTGTATAAACTGGCCATAAAAAAAAAAAAATTATCCGATCCACCTTATTTGACTGTAGGTCGTAAGATGGATCTCCCATTCCCCAGAGGGCCCTGCCCTATGCCTAGAAGAAGGAATGCTGCTCAGAAGAGTCTAGACAGACAGGCCTTGCTGGCTTTCCCCACTCAGTCTATTAGCATTAGATCATACTCTTTTTTCCCAATCATATTTCTACATGGCTGTCCACACTTTGTTGAACCTAAGCATAAAAATGGACAATTTCTCCTGTATCTTCTCCTGGTCTTCATTCTGAAGGTTCCAGTGTCCACACATTAAATAAATGTGTATGTCTTGTCTCCAATTAATCTGCCTTTTGGGAGTTGATTTTTCAGTGAACCTTCAGAGGGCAAAGGGGAAATTTTCCCGTGGCCCCTACAAAGGTAAGTCAGGACCCCCTGCCTCCAGGAATGGTGGCAGAGAGACAGCCTCAGTCATAGACTCTGTTTTTTCTTCCCAAAGACAAGCAAACCGACCAGCTTCGGGGCATCTGGACAGGTGTGGGATCCCAGTCTCAGGAAGGGGAGCAGCAGCCAGGTCGTGTGTGGATTTTATAGGACTTGCCTTTCACAGGGAGTAAGAGAATAACCTTTTGTGTGCTGTTTTTGAGTCCCATGCTTTATATCACATTGCAATAAAAAGGAGAGTGTGACCCGGCCCAGACAGCGGCGCATCCCTAAATTTGGCAGGTCTTAAAATAAACAGTGAGAGTTGAAGTGCCTTAGCCAGGGTCACCCGACACCCAGGTCTCCTGACTCTAAACCCAAAGTTTTTTCCACTTAGCCGCAAGGGCCAGGTTTCCTTCAGCTGAAGTGCAGACAGACGCCACCTCGGGTGTCCCATTTCTTCTGTAGCCTGGGAGCTCACAGCAGAGGCTCTGGAGAAGGAAGAATGGAGGCAAATGAGAAAGACGTTTCTGCCAAAAGGTCAACTTTGGCCACAGCGTAAGCAACAGGGCTCGTCGTTTGGAGGAAAGAGTAAGGAAGGACTTGAGGTTCCGTTTGGGCGGCCTGTCTCTCTGTTGTGACCAACTGCTGCTGAGAGCACTTCCTCTGCTCTCTGTCATATTGCTCTGAGCAGCCTGAGCTACCGCCCCAAACAGATTCCGTTCCGACGTAGTGACCTGTGGTGACAGCAAGTTATTCTGGTTTTCTAGCTCTCCTTGGTTCATTTCTTTCTGTTAGAGTGGGGAAACCGCAGTACCACAGAACACAGAGATAGAGTCACTGAGGCTGAAATCTTCAAAAGTAGTTTTATTGACTTAGTTTGAGCTAGGGTCCGAGTCTCACAGTGCCAATCACAGTGGCCTCTATTCTGACAAGGACCCCATCTTAGGCTACAGGCCTTTCTTAAGTACCCTCCCCCAGCATTTTATTGCAGCTCTTTACTGGTTGGCTCTGGTTGGTCCTGAGCCGGCACCTGATTGGTTCTGGCGTTAGGGCTTTTTCTCTGCATTTTACTGCAGAGTCATCATAGTTTGGCCCCCTCCCTCATCCCAGGGCTTTTCAACTTCTTATCAGGAAATGACCTGTGGTTACCGCCTTCTGAGGCCCAGCACCCGCTGACGCCTGTCATGGCTTCACTTAAGCTATATATTGTAAGCAAGCAAGCTGGGGGGACAGAAGCTAAAATAAGCTGTTAGCTTTGAGCTTTTCTTATCATTTCCATTTCTTACATTTCAATGATTGGTCTTTCACGCTGGACTTTCCTCCAGCTCTGTCTCTTTGGTCTTTGGGGCCCAGGGTCCTCTTGGCTGTTGGTCAGTGGGCCATCCTGAAAGGCTTTCAGGCCCTGTGACTGTGGTCCCATTGCTCCTGACCCGCCATGCAGGCATCTTGCCCATGGCTGGCGCTGACCACAGCCTGATCATCCACGCCGAACGTGCTATTTGATTAAGAGGCCCCCCACATGAAACACATGGAGGACCACTGATCAGGAAGCCCAGGGGAGGCATCGTGGCAGCCAAGCATCCTCAGAGCCCTGGACCATAGCCCGGCAGGCCTGCCTGTCTGCCTGCCACTGGCAGCTGGCTCGAGCAGCCCATTTTCCTGGTGACAATGGGACGAGGAGACAAGGGCTCCCTTGAGTGCTGTTTCAGGCATAATAGTAGGTGTTTCTAAACTGGTTGCCATGTGCGCTCCAGATTTGTCGGAGCTCTTACTGTGATTGGAGAACAAGTTGTTTCCTGTTTATCTTAGTTTTTATGATTAACACGACCCTGGTGGGAGACAGACTATGCACACAGACAATGGCCAGGCCATACATGACAATGGAATTCTGACCCACAATCTCCACAGCAACCAGCCCAGAAGGGTCAGTACTTGGCTGACAGTGACTGTAGCTTCCCTGTTTGTCATCCCTGCCCCTTCCCCAACTCGGGGCCAACCAAAGAAAGCCAAAATATGTTCCCCAAAGCAGTCATATAGAATGCTCTGGCTCTAGGTCACCTGCCTCCCCCTCCCCCACACCAACAGCTTCCCCTTGGCACACACCTGAACCTTCCCTTCCTCCACCTGCCCTGGGGTCTCTGCCCAATGCCTGATGGTGGAGTGGCTGTGGCCAATCCCCCTCTCACTGTTCTCATTCGGGCAGTCTTTGTTTATTTCCACTTTTCAGCTTCCTGCCATCTCCTACCCTCAACTGCTCAAAGGGAAAATATCCAGAGTAATGAAAAGGGAGTGATTTTGCACTGATGGGCTCTGTTTCCTTTAAAACAATACAATCAACTGACAGCAGGGAACAGCAAACCATCTTTTTTTCTTAGTGGTTGGAGCTGTCTCTGTATTACCCACAGGGGTGTTAAAGGCAAGTGGCCAACCCTGGGCTGAGGAGCCACTGTGAATGGAAAATTCACAAAGTTCTGCAGAGAGCCAAGCTTTAAGGATTTCGAAATCCTCCAAGTGCTCTTTTTGTGCTTATGGCTGAAGCCCCACCCATCCCTTCCTTCACCCTCCCAGTCCCTTTTTGGGTGCATTTCTCTTGCATAGGATTTGCACCCAGATAGCTCCTTTGTTTCCTCTAGAACCTACGATTAGCAGCAATTAAAAAAAGGTCTTCCAGCAACTTGACACTTTTTGAAATGCTAATTATGCTAAGCAGAACCATCAGGCTGTCGTTCACACCTACTCAGTCCCTGCCCCAGGCTTTTTTGCATATTTGAATCAATAAGTTTCTAAACCAAGGAAGTGTGAGTTATGCAAATAGACAGCTCCCACCGCCCTTACTGAGATTAGTACCTGTGGGGCTCTAGAAAATCCTCAAATTGACAGTGTTTTAACTCTTCCGCAGGTGGAATGCTCAGATCATCCTGGGAGTGGCCATTATTACAGCTTAGTGTGAGAATTTGCATAAACTAGTTGAAAAACACTGCTCCAGTCTGTTGCCTAAGCAATAGAATGGTTTGAAATGAAACCCCTGTATACTGCAGCCGGTGAAAGAAAGAATGCAGTGATGAGACTATTAAATTAGGGGCAGAACTGGTTAATGTCCACACGGTAAGAAACACAAAACCACCGACAGAAATCGTTTGCAACTTATCAATCATCCATAAGTCAATATCTCACATCACAGTCTGATCAGTAGTCAGGGATTTGTCAATAATAGCCAATTGTGAAAGGTGTTAGAGTTAAAACAGAGTCACTTGTGTTAAGAAAAAAACAAACCTGACAAATAGAGCCAGAGAAGGCCATGAAGGAAAGGTTCTCATGCAGATGTGCCTAATAACAAACTATTACCCAAAACTGCAAAACTCACAACGTTTTACAAAGGCCATTGCAACATCACACAAAAAATATTTCTGCGAGGACCCCTCCCCGGCAACTGCCTGCTCAATCTCAGACTGGTACCACCTTTGGTATTGATCCTTGTAGCCAGGGATAATTATCTAAAAGCAATTATGCCATTCTCCTCATTTTTTCTTTAAAAACATTTGTCTTTCTTTATCTCCCTAAATACACAGTTCATTGTAATACTCGTATTCCCATTGCTTGCCATGCCATATTCCTGAATAAATATCATTTTCTTTTAGAGAGACTCTCTTTGTCTGTTATTTAGATTGACACAATAGTATGTCAAGCCAGTTTTCCCTAGGGCAGCAAATGCCCCTTAGATATGTTAGGCAATGCTCCCGTGAGTTTAAAGGGGCATCTTCTGCTTTTGTTTTGGATCTTTCACTCTTTTGGAGTTGTGCCCAAGTCTCCAGGGCAGCCTCAAGACTTCCTTAGAGCTCAGGAGCATATTCCTGTGGTTGATTTTTTCCTCCAATAAAGAGCAAAGCCCCTCTCCTCTGGGCCCTCTTTCCCTCAAGCCTTATGTGTCTGTCCTGTCCTTGCCAGACCTGCATAGCCCAGTCTTAGCAAGAATCCTGCTAAGTTAGTTTAGAGAGCGAGTACCCTGCCCTTGATACCTGATTGTTGGGGGCAAGCCCCTGTGACGGGTCACTGCAAAATCACCGACAAAAGGCAGAGTAATGGGAGAAAAGGCATACGAATGTATTTAACATGTATACACGGGAGCCTTCAGAATAAAGACCCAAAGATTCAGGAGAAATTGTCTATTTTTATGCTTAGGTTCAATAAAATATGGACAGTTGTGTAGAAATATGATTGGACAAGTGTATGATTTAACACTAATAGACCAAGTGGGGAAACCCGCCAAGGCCTGTCTTTCTGCGTTCTTCTTGACCTCTCTGAGCATATATTCCTTCATTCTGGGTGTGGGGCACACCTATTACCAAAAGTTCAGCACTTGTCCCCGAGGCTGCATCAGAACAAGGACAAGTGGTTTGAGGAGAAGGTAAGAGGAGTTTATTAATTTGCCAGCAAATGAGGAGGATGGAGACTACTATCTGCAAAATGCCACCGTCCTAATAATAAGCAGAGATACAGAGCGTTTAAAGGCTGGGTTCTCAGCTGCAGGCAATTGAAGTTCAACTACAGCTGGTGATTCTGATTGTCTCATCTCACTGAAGACAATCCTGTGACCTCCACCCAGGACCTCCAGCTCTGCCAAGCCTGGGCTAAGCCATATCCTGTTGCTCAAAAAACAAAAGACTTACCCTGTCTCTCCCAAGAACTGGCCTGAGGCAGGGATGCAGGTTTTAGTTCTCAAAAAGGAGTGGAGCATGTTTTAAAGAAACAGAAAATATTTTTGCTATTTTTTTTCAGGCCATTCCTTCTATTATAGAACCCTCTCTGGAATGTGGTCTTATGACCTACAATCGAACAAGGTAGGTTGGATCATCTTTATGGCCAGTTTTTACACCGAATGATTTTAAATTTTATTGCTGTGTTTGGGGAAAAGAAGTTCTGGTTTCTATGACCTGCCTTGGGGGAGAATGGGACTGAGAGACTGGAGGATAGGAGCAGCGCACAGAAAAACCTTTGCTTCTGGCCAGCACGGTGGCTCACACCTGTAATCCTAGCACTCTGGGAGGCTGAGGCGGGCGGATTGCTCGAAGTCAGGAGTTCCAAACCGGAGTGAGACCCTGTCTTTACTATAAATAGAAAGAAATTAGTTGGCAAACTAATATATATAGAAAAAATTAGCTGGAGATGGTGGCGCATGCCTGTAGTCCCAGCTACTTGGGAGGCTGAGGCAGAAGGATCACTTGAGCCCAGGAGTTTGAGGTTGCTGTGAGTTAGGCTGACGCCATGGCATTCACTGTAACCTGGGCAAGAGAGTGAGACTCTGTCTCAAAAAAAAGAAAAAAAAAAGACTGTTACAAACTATGCCCACACCTTTGCAGAGTTCAGGCCCCTACCAGAGTTCCCACCTTTTGCCCCTTTATTAATTTTATAAAGGGGAGTTTCATTAATAAGGGTATGATTTAATGCTAATAGACTAAATGGGAAGACTGAGCAGGGCCTGTCTAGATTCTTCTCGGCCTCTCTGAGCATGCATTCCTTCTTTCTGGGTATGGGGCAGGACCCTCTCTGGAATCCGGGGTCTTATGATCTACAGTCAAACAAGATAGGTCAGATAATTCCTTTACGGCCAGATAGGGCATGGAGAAAGAGCAATATTTTGGGGGGTTTTATGGCCGGCTTTGAAGAAAAGTAGTTCTGATTTCTATGACCTAACCTGCCTTGGGGAAGAGGGACTCTAGTTTCTATAGCTAGACTCAGGGAGCAGAGGGTCAGAGAGACAGGGGGGGCAGAGGCTCAGAGAAAAACTTTTTGTCTGAGGTTGCTTCTGAAACCTTCATTTTGGGGTGTTGTTTTCTGAGTCCCAATACAATCAAGTCCTCATCCCCCATCTTTGATGCCTAAATCCTTGGCCTGTCTTTAGCAAGAATCCTGTTAAATTCATGTAGCAAGAAACCCCCTTCCTTTGATATGTCCTTGTAGTAATTTTTCATCCACTGATCTCACTCTGTTCCTTGGCTTTGTGGGGAAGGAAAAGTAATTTTCTCTCTACCCTCCTGAGTTTTTAGCTGGGGCCCCTGTAACAAGTGGCAGATTAACAAGAGAAAAACACACAGAGTTTAATAGCGTGTATATCTCATGTGTATATTAGGAGGTACCCAGAGAAATGAGTAAATCTCCAAGACAGGGCTTTGAAATCAGGCTTAAATACCATTATCTCCTGAAACAAAGCAAGAAGGGTGCGGAGGAGGTTGGTTATAGAAAGTTGACCAGAAAAAGCCGAGGTCAACAAGAGTATGGTTTGTTATGCAAATTTAAGTCAGTACTTTTTTCATCAATCAGAGTCTCTAGTGATTTAGTCATCCTCCTTTCCCAGTACAGAGGGGGAGACACCCTTACCAATGAAGATTTCCTTTACAGATGTAAATTTCCCTTACAAAAGGGTAACTCCTACTCTGTTTTCAGAGCTTCTCTGTGTCTGCAGTTTCTCAAAATAATCAGCTCAAAATAATCCTTATGCCAAAAAGGCATAGTTTGGGGTGACATATTCTGGTTTCCTGCAGTCATATTTTGGGATGTCACATTCTGCTCTCCTACAGCTATAAATGCCCACTTGTCTATGCTGTGTTCAAAGTTGAGTCCAATCTCTCTCCCCTATTACAATAATCCTATTGCAACAGTCTTTTTTTTTTTTGAGACAGAGTCTCACTCTGTTGCCCAGGTTACAGTGAATCCCATGGCATCAGCCTAGCTCACAGCAACCTCAAACTCTTGGGCTCAAGCGATCCTTCTACCTCAGCCTCCCAAGTGTCTGGGACTACAGGCATGTGCCACCATGCCAGGCTAATTTTTTCTATATGTTTTTATTTGTCCAATTAATTTCTTTCTATTTTTAGTAGAGACGGGGTCTCGCTGTTGCTCAGACTGCTTTCAAACTCCTGACCTTGAGCGATCTTCCCACCTCGGCCTCCCAGATTTAGTCACGCTAGGATTACAGGCGTGAGCCACCACGCCTGGCCACAACAGTCTTAAGTAAAGACTTTCTTACCATTTTAACAAGTGTAGAAATAATTGTTTCTTTAACCCTTCCACAGGGTACCACTGTGTCTGCCAGAACTTGGTATTGCTAGAGGACTGAGGCTATAGGATACTGCCCAGCAGGCACACTGGGCTGGAGAATGACAGAGCTATTGCCTTGGCCAGCATGTTTCCCCCATCATTGGCTTTTTGTAGTACCAGCCCCTACTCATTGGCCATAGGATGGATACAGCAATGGCCTGGCCCATTCCCTGGACACGGGCTGGCCTGTGTGCTTGGACCTGATACACAGACCATGGCAGAAATAAGACTTCTTCTGTTGAGATTGCCAAACAGGGAAGATGTTAAATTGAGGCTTTGACCCCACTTCCCAATGGGAGAGTCCCTCCTGCAGTTGGTCAAAATGAAGCTAAGGTGCAGAGGGCAGCTGGGCACAAGAAGAAAGGGTCTCAAAGCTATCCGGGAGATTCCAGATGGCTTTGGGCCCTCTCAAAGCTGGGACATTCTCTTTGGGCCTGAGCCAGTCAGAGTTGGGGTGTCTGCTCCTAGCAGCTGGGAGTCCCAAATGCTGCAGGGCCATGGTGCGGTTACCCCCTTGTATGTTTCTGGAGCAGCCCTGCTATATCCAACCCACCGCTCCCTGGAGTGTCACTGTGCCTGTTTGCAGTCCTCATCTCTGGGGTGGTAGCGCACAGCATGTCTGAGTTGGGGCTTGGGTTTCCTTTCTCATTTCTGCTGCCCTTCAAAGTCTGTACAGTACAATGCATTCAGGCAGCATTTTCCAAATCCAAGCCAAGTACAGACCCCCTTCAAAGAAAAAATAAATAGCAGAGCCACCCCCTGGGTGAATTTAAATTATTTTTATACTAAGTACAAACATATAGCATATGTTCATGGCTATATAAAACCAAAATAAATTTTCAACTATAAAGTCAACAAATCTCAAATTAAAGACAATAATTTAATGACAGATTATGTTTCGCTAAAGCCACACGGCTGACATTGAGTTTTTTAGTAGAAAATGTTCTCTAACTGGTTGTGAATTTTGGTAGAGAATAAATGATGTGAGGAGCCCTGGAGCGGGAGGAGCCCTTAAGTGGATTTCTGCTTCCTAAGATGCTAATATTTCTCGGAAGGGAGGTGACCTTACGCTTTCCCCTTGAGGCTCTGAGAGCTCTGTTTGAAAACCCTGCGTTGTGGGTGTTTTGGTACTCTTACATCCCTGTCTAAGTCCCTTGTCTTTGGCTGTCTGGAGGAGACCTGTTCAGGAGTCACATGACCCTAGACTCTTTTTTTTTTTTTTTTTCTGAGACAGAGTCTCGCTTTCTTGCCCAGGCTAGAGTGAGTGCTGTGGCGTCAGCCTAGCTCACAGCAACCTCAAACTCCTGGGCTCAAGAGATCCTCCTGCCTCAGCCTCCTGAGTAGCTGGGACTACAGGCATGCGCCACCATGCCCGGCTAATTTTATCTCTATATATTAGTTGGCCAATTAATTTCTTTCTATTTATAGTAGAGACGGGGTCTCGCTCTTGCTCAGGCTGGTTTTGAACTCCTGACCTCGAACAATCCGCCCGCCCCAGCTTCCCAGAGTGCTAGGATTACAGGCGTGAGCCACCACGCCCAGCCAACCCTAGACTCTTAAAATATCTGCATCTCCGGTTTTAGTCTTAGGTAGGCAGGTGTAGATGTCCCCCTCAGTGGGGGAGCTGCCTCAAATTACATTTGGGGAGCAGTGGGGTTCTTATGGTAGTTAAACACCCTCAGCATTTAAAAGGGATAATAAAAGAATATAAACACATTGAAAAAGTAATCTGGAAAAATGGCAAAAGAGAACCGTATCTATTTTTCACATACATTTGAAAAAAAAGCATATTGAGAAGAAACTGAGGCCTGTGGTCCTGGGTCAGGAAGCTGGGTGCAGAGAGGGGACACCCTGGGACCCCAAGTCCCCAGCTTTGGCTCCTCTGATCCCAGCCCCGGACTCTAGATTTCCCAACTCTCAGATCCTGGTCTCTAGCTCTGAGCATCAGTCCCCAGCATTCCTAGTCCATCTATTTTCCCAATAATTTTATCCCATTATAAAATACTTAAACTTCATTCATCACCCAACAGACTTCTTTGTAATGTAGGATATGTATAATAATTGAAATGAAAAACTAAAAATCTGCCTGTAACATAATGCTTGCTTCAATGTTTTTAAAAGCTGATAATTGAAAGTAACATTTTTCAAGTGCTTTTCTTCATTTTTCTATGTTTAATCACTGCTTTTCAAAATCACTAATACCTAAAATGACATATTTTAATAAAATACATACTACTAATAATTATAATCTTAATTCAATCCAGGAAAAATGTTTTAATACTTGGAGTATTATAGACAAAGACACCTTTTTAAAGTTTTAAATTTTAATTACTTGATGATATATTTCTTTGTGATTTTTGGCATAAAATTGCAAGGAGTTCAAAGAATTGAATGAATTGCTGTGACAAATCCCCTCCCATATCCATCTACTTATTTATGTGAATAAAGATACTCAGTACTTACATTGATGAAAATGAAAAATAGAAATCAAATGTTTGCTGAATTCTGTCTTATTCTAGTAATAAGTATTATCCATCTGCCAATACATGAACTAACTTTTAAAAATCCAGCAAGGATGGGAGGCTGGATGGGGCTGACTCAGGTGGGCACTCCTGGCAGGGTAAGATTGGGCTCTCCCTGGAGCCTGGCACCTGGGAGTGGCATCTCTGTGGGCCATGGGAGCCAAATGCACAAGGTGTGGGGTTCCCACCTTCCAAAGAAAAAGAATAAAATTGATTCATGCATCAAGCAAACTTAATATTAACCCTCTCTGTGTGCCAGGAACAATGATGCCAGGCAAGGAATTTACTTAGTAGAAAGTAGTCCTAAAAACAGCACCACCACCACCAACAGCAATTATAGTGTAGTATGGTGAGTCCTTCCTCTGTATCCCATGTGGCTTTCTAGTAAGTCTAAATGTTCTATTTTCTCCAAGAGTGCCTTCGCTCTTCTTGATCCTTTGCTCTTCCACAGGAATTTTCAGATCAGCTTGTTAGAGTCCACAAAAAACCCTGTGGGATTTGGATTACTATTGTATGAAAATGATTGTCTTATTTGGGTGTCAACATTGGGCCTTTCTTCCATGAACATGGTGTATCTTTTTGTTTCTTTAGGTTTTCTCTTATATCCTTTAGTAAAGTTCTATACTTTAGATTTTAGACATATTTTGTTAGATTTGTTCCTAGTTACTTTATAGTTTTTGTTGTCATTTTTAATGTTACATATATTTAACATTTTATATATACAGAATATATGTAATTATATCTATGCATATACATATAAAATTGTTGATATGTGGGAATTTTTTATATTGGTCTTGTATTTAACAAAATTGCTGAATTTTTTTATTTTTTCTAGTTCTTTGTTGATTCTCTTGAAGAGTCTCCACAAATATAATAATACTACATGAGGATAATGACAATCTTGGATTTTTGCCTTTTAAGACTTTTACTTGTCTTCCTGGTCTTCTTGTGTTGGCTAGAATGGCTAGGACAATGTCGGTTGGAACTATTAATAGTGAGTATCCTGCCTTATTCTGGCTTAAAGAGGTGGCTTAAACACTGTACCATGAAAGATGATATTTGGTTTAGGTTTTAGGTTAAAGAAGCTCTTCTAATTCAGATTTAATAAGAGTATTTATCATGAATGAGTGTTGAATATTGTCAAATGCTTTTTCTAAATTTATCAAAATGATCTTATATTCATTTTTTCACTTATCTATAAATATGATGAATTACATTAATAGATTTTCTAATATTAAACCATCATAAAACATCCTTGTTAGCACTGCTGAGATAAACCTTATTTGATCATGATGTAAATGTATAAACACACCATAGCAGGCAGAATAACGGTTCCCCAAAGAGTACCACACCCTAGTCCCTGGAACCTGTGACTGTGGTGTCTTACATGTTGAAAGGAACTTCTCAAATGGAATTAAAGTTACAAACCTAGTACAGGGAGCTTAATAGGGGGCGGGTTCCATAGAATCGTGAGTCCTTGAAAGTGGAAGAGGAAGCCAAAAGAGTGAGTCAGAGAAGTGGCGGGAGAAGGCTTCACTCTGAGGTTGCTGGCTTTGAAAGTGGGCACAGAGAACCAGGAGGCAGGGCATGTCAGTGGCCTCTAGAAGCTGGGAACAGCTCAGCTAGCAATGGGGTCCTCGGTCCTACAGCTGTAAGGAACTAAATCCTGCCAACAACCTGAGTGAGTAGGAGGTGTACTTTCTCTTAGAGCCTCCAGAAAGGGATGTACCTGTGTGGGCACCTTGATTTTTTTCCAGTGAGACCACACTGGACCTCTGACCTAAAGAAATGTGAGAGGCTGGGCGTGGTGGCTCACGCCTATAATCCTAGCACTCTGGGAGGCCAAGGTGGGCGGATTGCTCAAGGTCAGGAGTTCGAAACCAGCCTGAGCAAGAGCGAGACCCCGTCTCTACTATAAATAGAAAGAAATTAATTGGTCAACTAATATATATCGAAAAAATTAGCCGGGCATGGTGGTGCATGCCTGTAGTCCCAGCTACTCAGGAGGCTGAGGCAGAAGGATCGCTTGAGCCAAGGAGTCTGAGGTTGCTGTGAGCTAGGCTGATGCCACGGCACTCACTCTAGCCTGGGCAACAAAAGCGAGACTCTGTCTCAAAAAAATAAAAAAAAAAAATAAAGAAATGTGAGATAATAAATTTGTGTTGTTTTAAGCCACTACGGTTGTGATAATTTGTTATGGCATCAGTAGAAAACCAATACAGACTGGGAGTGGTGGCTCACACCTGTAATCCTATCACTCTGGGAGGCCAAGGCAGGTGGATCGCTTGAGCTCATGAGTTCGAGACCAGCCTGAGCAAGAGCAAGACCCCCGATTCTACCAAAAATAGTAAAAATTGGCCAGGCGTGGTGGCAAGTGTCTGTAGTCCCAGCTACTTGGGAGGCTGAGGCAGGAGGATTGCTTAAGCCCAGAAATTTAAAGTTGCTGTGAGCTAGGCTGACACGACAGCACTCTAGCCCGGGTGACAGAGTGAGACTCCATCTCAAAAAAAAAAAAAGAAAAGAAAACTAATACACACATTTACCCACATTGCTGAACTTAGTTGGTTAAGGCTTTGTTTAGCTTTTTTGCATATTTGTTCATCAGTGAGTTTGACCTATAATTTCTTCTTCTATTGTTTTTGTCTAGTTTGTTATCACAGTTATTGCAGCCTTATAGAGTGAATTGGGGGCATTCCCTCTTTTTCTACTCCCTGGAACTATTTGTATAAGAATATTCCTTGCGTATTTGCCATAAGTCATTTGTAAAACTACCTGATGTGGTATATTTTTTAAGTTGCATTTTCATTTTTATCAGAGTAATGTAATACATGTGCATATTTAAAAGTCAGATGGTGCCACCAAGCTTGTAATAAAAGCTACTCATATCAAGTCCCATCCTGCCCTGGAGTCATCCTCATTCAATATTTTAGCTTCTGATATTTACCTTTCAATTTTCAAATAATATGCTGTATTTGGTTTTCTGTTGCTGCTGTGACAAATTACCACAAACTTAGTGGCTTCAAATAACACAGATTTATTCTGTTACTGTTCTGAAGATCAGAAGTCCAGAATGAGTCTTTTTTTTTTTTTTTGAGACAGAGTTTCACTTTGTTGCCCAGGCTAGAATGAGTGCCTAGGCATCAGCCTAGCTCACAGCAACCTCAAACTCCTTGGCTCAAGCGATCCTGCTGCCTCAGCCTCCCAAGTAGCTGGGACTACAGGCATGTGCCACCATGCCCGGCTAATTTTTTCTATATATTTTTAGGTGGCCAATTAATTTCTTCCTATTTTTAATAGAGACGAGGTCTCGCTCTTGCTCAGGCTGGTTTTGAACTCCTGACCTTGAGCAATCCACCTGCCTCAGCCTCCCAGAGTGCTAGGATTACAGGCGTGAGCCACCGCGCACGGCCCAGAATGAGTCTTAAAGGACTAAAATTGAGTTGTCAGCAGGGCTAGTTTCTTCTCGGGGTTCCCGGAGAGAATCTGTTCCTTCCTCTTCCATGTCTGGAGTTGGCTGGCATTCCTTGTCTCCAACACTCCAATCTCTGCTTTTGTGGTCACATCACCTCCTCCTACTGGAGTCAAATTTCCTTCTCCCTCCCTCTTATAAGGGTGCTTGTGATTATATTTAAGGTTCAACTGTTAATAATCCAGGAAAATTTCCTCATTTTAAGATTTTGAACTCAAGCAAATCTTCAAAGTCCCTTCTGCCATATTATATAACATTCACAGATTCCAGAGATGAGCACCTGAGTATCTTCAGGGGCATTACTCAGCCTACCACCTGTGCCTTTTCTAATGCTTCTTGATTTTTCAGTTGTAGGTGTGCTACCAAACCCACAAGGCGGTTGCAGCCTACGTCTGGTTACTCACTGCACAGAAAGCCAATTACCGAGACAGCAAGGATTGCAAAGGAAGAGAGGGAATTTATTACAGATGACATCAGCCAGGCAATGGGAGAACCGCCTCGAATCTCTCTCCCTAGCTGAGGTTAGGGGTTTCTATAAGGGGGTTCAGAAAAGTGGCTTCGTGTTTGGGGCTTGTTGTATTGAAAGCAATGCATGCAGGAGGTCTAACTCAGAAGTCACAGGTTGGTGATGAACGGTGAGCCTTGGTGGTGGTGTCCTGCAAAGAATCTGCCATTTCTGGGAGATAACCCAAAAGGGTAAAAGGTTAGCTCAACAGAAAGATTAAAATGTTTTGGTAATTGACCACCACTGACCTGGAGATCCAAAGCATAAGAAAGCTACAGGGAAAATATATACTGGGGGGCGGGGGGAGGCGTAATTTTGTGTTTGTTCATGGAGCCTATTACAGGTCTTACTGATTGATTTCCTGCTCTGATGAACACTTGGCTCACTCATCTCATTCCTTTCAACATACTCATGCACACACACACACACACACACACACACACACACACTCATGCACCCCAGCCCCAATTCTCTTCTCCAGTCCTCTCAATAGTGTTATATTACCTTTTTAAGTTAAACCAATGTTCAGTGTTTACATTATTACTGGGTAAGTATTAGTCATGGCTGAACAGTGGACTATGCTTATCTTTCCTTTCTTACACAGTAATTGTTTCCTATGCTGTTATCACCAAGTCCGTCCCAAATTCAGCTATAGAATTGGAAGTGTGCTCTCAGCGTGATCAAACACATCAGGTGTAACACAGATTTCAGTTTTTTCTTGGAGACATTCTCCTTGGAGCTCCTCCTGTTCTGCTCCGGTCTGGACTTTGCCTGCAGCATCTGCTACACGGCTGTTGTCTGGAGACTCACCCTCCTCGTCATCCTGAAAGCATCCTGTCACTCTCCCGAGCTGAATCGCAGGTCTTTGGTCTACTCTGTCATTTTAGTGGAACACATCCTCATTAGCTTCCTGAGAACGGGTGCCAGGGGAAATGCTCGTTCTCCTCTAGGTCCTGATACCAACTCACAAGAAATAGAGACCACAGAGGAGAGCACTGACACCACGGGAAAGCAGTCAGCAAAATAATACAGAACTTGGGGAGCATGACAGGTCACACAACGCGGTTTCTCCAACGAATAAATATCAAGGAAACAGAAAAGCATTTGCAAGAAACTAATTTTCAAGGAAAACAGAAGAGGAAACTAAAGATTAAAAGATTTAGAAAGCAAACTGTTTATACGGATCCTGATTCAAACAAATTATTTTTTAAAAATGTGTGGCATTTATGAGACAATTGGAAATTTGAACACTGGGAATCTGATGATATTGTTTGACTTTGTTTTAAGTGTAATAATGACATTATTCTTATATTTTTGACCTCTTATCTTTTTAGAGAGACACATTGATAGGACAGGAAGGGAGATATGGCTAGGGTATAGGTACAGCAAGAATGGCCAGCATCTGATCATTGTTAAACCTGCATGTTAGGTACATGGGAATTAATTATGCTATGGTTCCTATTTTTAAATATGTTTTACCTTAAATAAAGAGTTTTTTTTTTGTTTTTGAGACAGAGTCTCACTCTGTTGCCCAGGCTAGAGTGCTGTGGCATCAGCCTAGCTCACAGCAACCTCAAACTCCTGGGCTCAAGCAATCCTCTTACCTCAGCCTCATGAGTAGCTGGGACTACAGGAGCATGCCACCATGCCTGGCTAATTTTTTCTATTTTTAGTAGAGATAGGGTCTCACTCTTGCTCAGGCTGGTCTCGAACTCCTGAGCTGATCCTCCCGCCTCTGCCTCCCAGTGCTAGGATTGTAGGCATGAGCCACCGCGCCCAGCCTATGGTATATATTCTTATCTTGAACAAGGTATGTCTCTATTTATTCATTTGTCTTTTCTGTTTTGTGAAAAGTTTAAAATTTTTCTTCGTACTGCACATTTTTAATAATCTTATTGTCCATTTTTGTTTCTGTGTCATTTTCAAGTGGAATATTTTATTCTGTTATGTTTGCTAGCTAGTTATTGTTCCATGTAGGAAAGCTATTGCTTTTGTTTATTAATTTTTAAAACTACTTTGTAAAATTCTCTCATTTCTAGTAGTTTTCAGTTGATTATCTTGTTTTTTCCAGGTATTCATTTATATACTCCCAAGATAAAATTAATTTTGCCTTTTCCTTTATGATTTTTAATCTCTTCTTTCTATTATTGAAAATATATGGTAAAGTATTATTTTTTAGTATATTGCTACATTCTCTTTGGTAGTTTTCCATTTTGGAGTTTTCTTTGACTATTGATAGGAGATGTTGAATTCTGTTGATTATGTATTTATAATATGGATAAACATGCTCCTCTGTCCTTTCAGTTTCCTGCAAATTGGCAACTGGAGCTAGAGTCTAGGCCAGACTCAAGTTTAATTCCATTGGCAAGACTGCAGAGGCACATAATGTCTGCTTGTCTCTCTTTTTGTGGTCACAGGAATTGTTGATATTTAATGTCTATATGCATTCATGGGGGGGTTGCAAAATGATGATATCTGTCATTTCTTTTTAAATATTTAGATAGACTATTTTAGAGCAGTTTTATATTTGCAATAAATTTGCAAAGATAGTAGAGAGAATTCACTATACTCCACATCCAGTTTCCCTTATCACTAATATCTTACACTGCTGTGATCCATTTATCACAACTAATGAATCTATACTGATACTATATTGTTGACTGAAGTCCATACTTTACTCAGATTTTCTTAGTTTTTGCCTAATTTTTTTTTCTATTCCAAGACCCCACCCAGCATACCACATTACATGTAGTTGTCATGCCTCATTCATTGCTGGTAGGAATGAAAAATGATAAAGCTACTCTGGGAGACAATCTGGCAGTTTCTTACAAAACTAAACTTCAGCTTACCATATGATCAAGCAGTCTCACTCCTAGGTATTGACACAAATGAGTTGAAAAAGTATGTCCACATAAAAACCTGCACACTGGTATTTATGGCGGTTTTATTCATAACTCCTCCAAATTGAAGCAACTAAAAGGTCTTTCAATAGGTGAATGGGTAAATAAACTGTGGTACATGCAGAAAATGGAATATTATTCAACAATAAGAAGAAATGAGTCATCAAGCCTCAGGAAGACATCGAGGAGCCTTAAGTGCATATTGCTAAGTGAAAAAAGCCAATCTGAAAAGGCTCCATGCTGTGTGATTCTAGCCATATGACGTTCTTGCTGTATGACACGGGAGCACGTTAAAAAGTCAGTGGCTGCCAGGGGTGTGGTGGGTGGGAGGAGTGATGAACAGGCAGCACACAGGGGATTTTTAGGGGACACTGAAACTATTCTGTATTATATTATAATCATGAATATATGCCATTATACATTTGCCAAAACCCATAGAATGTACAACACAGAGTGAACCGTAATGTAAACCATGGACTTTGGTTGATAATAATATATCAATTGTGACAAATGTGCCACTCTAATGCAAGATGTTAATAATAGGGGAAACTGTGGGTGGTGAGGGAGGGAATTTGGGAACATGTACTTTCTACTCACTTTCCCCGTAAACCTAAAACTGCTCTAGAATGTAAAGTCTATCAATTTAGGCCGGGCGCGGTGGCTCAAGCCTGTAATCCTAGCTCTTTGGGAGGCCGAGGTGGGCGGATCGTTTGAGCTCAGGAGTTCGAGACCAGCCTGAGCAAGAGCGAGACCCCATCTCTACTATAAACAGAAAGAAATTAATTGGCCAACTAA
>VSMD01035204.1:0-32105 GCA_008750895.1 Mirza zaza
AGAACTATAAAAAACTGATGAAAGAAACTGCAGATGACGCAAACGAATGGAAAAACATCTCTTGCTCATAGATCGGCAAAATCAGTATCATTAAAATGTCCATACGTCCCAAAGTGATTTACAGATTTAATGCAATTGCTATCAAAATACCAATGTCTTATTTCACAGATCTAGAAATAATAATCCTAAACTTCCTCTAGAACCAAGAAAGACCCTAAATAGCCAAAGCAATCCTAAGCAAAAAGAACAAATCTAAAGGCATTTACCTGACTTCATATTGTAACACAAGGCTACAGTAACAAAAAAGCATGGTAGTGGTATAAAAGTAGAGATGTAGATCCATGAACAGAATAGAGAACCCCAAAATAAAACCATATAGGTGCAACCAACTGATTTTCAACAAAGCAGACAACATACACTGGGGACAGGAAGCCCTATCCAAAAACTGTGAAAATTGGATACCCACATGCAGAATAAAAAAGGACCCCTATCTCTATATATATACAAAAATTAATTCAAGATGGACTAAAGACTTAAATGTAGGGCATCAAACCATAAAAATTCTAGGAAAAACACTGGCCTGGGCAAAAAATTTATGACTAAGACCCCAAAGGCAATTATAACAACAACAAAAATAAAATAAATGGGACTTAAATCAACAAGCTTATGTACAGCAAAGGAAATAATCAACGGAGTGAATAGACACCCTACAGAATGGAAGAAAATATTTGCAATACATCTGACAGAGGACTAGTATCTAGAATCTACAAAGAACTCAAATCAGCAAGAAAAAAAATCAAACAATGCCACCAAAAAGTGGGCAAAAGACAAACAGAAATTTTTCAAAAGAACATAGAGAAATGGCCAAAAAACATGAAAAATGCTCAACATCACTGAACACTAAGGAAATGCAAATAAAAACTATAATGATATACTATCTTACTCCTATCAGAACAGCCATAATTAAAAAGTCAAAAAACAAAAGATGCTGGTGTGGATGCAGAGAGAAAGTAATGCTTATATACTTGTTGATGAGACTGCAAATTAGGACAATCTCTATAGAAAACAGTATGGAATTCCTCAAAGAAATAAATGCAGACCTATCATCCAATTCAGCAATCCCACTGCTGGGTATCTACCCAAAGAAAAATTAGTCATTTTATCAAAAAGACACTTGTACTTGAATGTTTTATTGCAACGCAATTCACAATTGCAAAGACGTGGAACCAACCTAAGTGCCCATCAATTCATGAGTGGAGAAAGAAAATGTGTGTGTGTGTATACACACACACACAAACTGGGGAGTACTACTCTGCCATAAAAAGAAATAAAATAATGTCTTTTGGCAATTTGGATGGAACTGGAGACCATTATCCTAAGTGAAGTATCTCAGGAATGGAAAACCAAACACCGTGTGTTCTCACTTATAAGTGGGAGCTAAATGATGGGCATACACAGGTACAAAGAGATACAGAGGACATTGGAAACAAGAAGGAAGGGGTGGGGGTGGGGTGGTGGGAGGGGATGTGTGGGATAAAAACTTACCTGTTGGGTACAATGAGCATTGTTCTTGTGATGGACACACCAAAAGCTCTGACTTAAGCATTATACAAGGTATCCATTAACAAAAACATTTCTACCTCCTTAATATTTTGAAATTACGAAAAAGAAAAAGGAAGCAAGGAAGCTATCAAAGACTAATGGCTGAGTCAAATGGACACAGGCCCAATACAAAGGGCCATGAATGGTTAAAGAAGGGGAAAATCAAGCATTTAAAAAAACCAAAAAAACAAAGAATGCAATAGATTGCAACACAATGATGACATAAAATTCATGAGTTCTTTTTCCCACTTGTGATTCCTATTTCTCCAGAGACTGGGGATTTCAGAACACCTCTGCTTCAAGTTCATGGCTAACTAGCCAGGAAGCCTCCATTCTAACTAAATGTAGTTATTAGAGTACTCCCAGTGCTGCTTTCCAATGCAGATACATCACTATGAAAAGGATATTATGAGAAGGTTTAATTTCTAATTTTGGATGATCCTCTGCAATAAATTTCCAATGAATCCCTATTAGAAACTGGCAAGGTTATTTTCACTAGCAAATACAGTAGGAAAACTCTGGAAGTATGCATCAGCCCATTTAATGAATTAAAGCTAAAGGAAGTCCTGTTTCAACTGCCAAATGGAAGGAAATGAGTAGCTGGGGACAGGAATAAAGAATTGGTTTTAATAAACTCAGACAAATGACAATCCTCTAAGCACAGGACTTCTTCCAAGTTCTTTTAATACTCTCTCAAATTTACTTCTCTCCCTTCTTTTTTCCTACCCTCTTCTCCTGTCTCCCTCTTTCTCCTTTCTATTTTAGAGCAACCTAGTGTATATAAAATTTGGCTTTTCTAATTCTAGACTGGAGACCACAGAAAAATCCTTGCTCTTCTTATCTAAATCAAAATAACACTAAACAAAACAAACATATGGGTTAATAATGCTTAGCTTAGAATACTTATAGTTGAAAAAAATATATAAAACTTATCTCTTTAAAATGAATCACAGCTATTAGCTTAAATCTAAACCTTTGCCTTCAACAGTTTCTTCACTTTAAGTACTTAGTAGTCCCTAGTTTACATCAAGGACAATACTAAATTTTCAAATGGATTAAGGATCTACTATAAAAGCCAACACAAAAACAAAGTAAAAAATTAAAAAGATTTTTTTAAAAGTTTAGGATGGGAGAAAGCTTTTCTAAGCAACCCACGAAACCCAGAAATTATAAGGGAATACATCGACAAATTTGACAACATAATCTTTAATGTTTTTCCCTGGCAAAGACAAAATAAGCAAATTTAAAAGATATGGTACAGATTAGGAGACAACATTTACAAAAGATACAAATGGACAAAGGGTTAATGTCCTTAATAAAAACCGGATTTGTGAATCAAAAAAAAAAAAATAAGCCACTAGATTAATAGGCAGGAGATGGGGACTTGATGGAAAATATACAAATAGCCACTTAATCACAAGATGCTCAGCCTCATTGGTAATCAGGAAACATAAATTAAAACAATGAGTTACCCATCTTACTGGTGATTTTTAAAGGTTGTTTTAATTAGTGTTGGCAAGGCTGTGTGGAAAGGGTTTTCTCACACAACTGCTGGTGAGAGTATAAAGACAGCCTTTCTGGAGAGTGATTTGTCATTACGATTTAAAATGCACCCTTGATTTTACTCTTGCATGAGTGCTTGTTTGTACAGGTTGAGCATACCTAATCTGAAAATTCAAAATCCCAAGTGCTCCAAAATCCAACATTTTTCTTGTATATAGCTACTGAGGTACTTTATCTGGTAGCCACCGCAGAATGTAGCAGGACACAAAATTATAGTTTTCAATATGCATTTGTACCTCAGTTTACAAGCAGACTCATTTAATATAATTGTTTTGGAGAGGTGACCACCACCAACAGCAGACTGCATATTCTGAAACTTGCCACAGCAATATTTTCTATGTGCCTTTCCAGAATCTTACCACTTTCCATCAAGAAGCAAAGTCTATTTCCCTTCGTCTGGAACTGAGGTGTGACTTTGTACATACCTCAACCAACAGAATGAGGCTGAAATAATATTGCATAACTTCAGAGACTAAGGTCATAAAAGGTAGGGTTGGTTTCTGCATGGTTCTTTTATTTTTGAGACAGAGTCTCTCACTCTGTTGCCTGGGCTAGAGTGCCATGGCGTCAGCCTGGCTCACAGCAACCTCCAACTCCTGGGCTCAAGCAATCCTCCTGCCTCTGTCTCCCAAGTAGCTGGGACTCAGGCATGTGCCACTAAGCCCGGCTAATTTTTATATATATATATATATATATATATTTTTTTTTTTAAGTTGTCCAGCTAATTTCTTTCTATTTTTTTAGTAGAGACGGGGCCTCACTCTTGCTCAGGCTGGTCTTGAACTCCTGAGCTCAAACGATACGTCTGCCTTGGCCTCCCAGAGTGCTAGGATTACAGGTGTGAGCCACCAAGCCCAGCCTGGGTGGTTCTTATTCTCTTGCGATTCTTGCCTTCGGAATCCTGCTACTGTACTATGAGGAAGCCTAAACTAGGCACCCATGGAAAAGGTCACATGCAGAAGAACTGAGGCATCCCTGGACAGTAGCCAGCATCAACTGAAGGAGCCAGACATATGTGAACAAGCCTTTAGAATCTAAGTTTAGATACTTCCAGCTTTTCAGCTGAGGCATCAAACATCGTGTGGCTAAAATAAGCCATCTCTACTGTGCCCTGCCCACAGTTTTGGCCACGGAATCTATAAACAGAATAAATGGTTGTTTTACCCAGAAAGTTTGTGGGGTATACTTTGTTATACCAGCCATAATAAATAAAATAGTCTTATACCTTTACTTTTTCTCTTTTGAAAAATAATAAATACAGTCGTCCCTCAGTACCTGTGGGGGATTGGTTTGAGGATGCCTGCAGATAACAACGTCCATGCATACTCAAGTCCTACAACTGGCCGTGCAGAACCCACGGATACAGAAGTCAGCCGTCCAGATACACGGGTTTGGCATCCCCACCACCTTATTCTGGATCAGTGATTGGCTGTGGATGTAGAACACTGATATGGAGGGCTGACTGTATCTACAGAAAAAAATCCGTGCATAAATGGACCTGCACAGTACATATCCATGTTGTTCAAAGTGGTGTTGTTCAAGAGGCACCTGTACGTGCACATGGGAAAAAGTTCAAGTAGAAGTTCAAAAGGGTATTTACAGTGAAATGAACATATGCTTGTGACTTAGTTCTCTGGAGGCAACCACATGTACCAGATTCTGACATACCTTTATAGTATATATAAACATATGTGATGGCAGCAAACTATAGACACCACTTTGCTTGTTTCACTTATTTTATATTGAAGATCATGCCAGATTAACACATTTAGTTTTATCCTCATTTCTTTTCAATGGTTGGGTAGTATTCACTTACATAGACACACCACAATTTAAACCAATCTGTTACTGGACATTTGGATATTTACAGTCTTTTGCTTCTACAAATAATGCTTCAGTGACTACTGCTGAACATACATATTTATGCATGAGTGTATGATTTTTTCTGTGTAATACAGTTTTAGAACTAAAATTACTGGGTGATAATTCTGATAGGCAATCAACCAACTTGCCCTTCCACCAACATATGAAAAGTTCCTGTTTTTCTATGCTCTTGCCAACAGTGTATTTTCAAACTCTTTGTTTGAAATGTGACAGGTTCGAAAAAAGGATATGCCATTATATTTTTAAATTGTACTTCCTTTTTTATAAGTGAGACTGTGCCTCTTTTCCAGTTTAAAAGCCATTTGCATTTCCTTTTTACAACATGCCTGTTCCTGTTTTTTTGGCCATTTTTCCACTGGGTTGTTGGTCTTTTTCTTACTGTCCTGTAAGAGGTGTGATAATGCACACACCATTATGTCCCAGGGCTTCTCATGCCAGCAGATGGCTACCACAAGGACTGTTATAACAGAGATGTGTATGTTGGACCATTACTGTTTGCCTCTCTTCCCGATTCCCCTTAGTTTAAGCAGTTTTGGTAGTATGTTGTACAACCTGCTCAAGACACCAATTAGGGGCAAATGTATATATATGCTATGATAATGTTCAATGTTTCCTTTCAAAACAACCCCCAAACATACTGAATCTTAAAATATTTTCATAAGCACTTTAAAAATATTTGTCCTAACCTTACAGAAAACTAGTATACTGAGTAGAAATCCTGCATTCATTTTATACAGGCACAAGCAGACAAATCCACTAAAACTTGAGGTTACCTACGGCAGTGTGACTCAAAGTGTGGTACACCAGTCCACAGTCCGCACTGCCTGGGAACTTGCTAGAAAAAGCAAATTCTCAGATTTCATTCCAGATGAAATGAAACAAAATTTCTGGGGGTAAGACCTAAGAATGTGTGCTTATTAAGCTTTATAGGCAAGTCTTTTGCCCATGAGAGCTGTACAGCCTAGATACCTGGAGGCTGAATAAAGGTCCCACCCAGAGGCCTTTAAGATTCTGTGCTGTCTCAGCCCAATAGGAAGTCTACCTAAATACTGGAGAGGGTCTCTGGCAACCTGATGAAATGCACTTGGGCAAGTTCCTAGGAACCACATAGGGTATTCCAGACCTGGTCTCCTTAGGAAGGGTTACTCTGAACAAAGTGAGAAGACAAGAGAGGAGAGCAGAAGATTTCCCTTTCCACTCAGGGGAAAACAAAGGTTAAGAGTGGGGAGTGTAGTAGTAGCAGTAAGAGAGATTTAAAACTCTCTTATATCTGGGGGCTCCTTTATCTTGGGAGACACCTTCACTTTTAAGAACTTAAATGGGCTGGGCAGGTGTCAGGTCAGAGGTGGGGACATTTAGCACTGGCATCCTGGGACTTGTATAAATCCTTCTAAAGTATCCAGCCCCAACAGAGTAAGGGGAAAAAAAGCAGAGATTCAGGTTGGGAATGTCGTCAGTGCTAAAAAAAAAAAACAACAACAACAAAAAAACCCCAACTACATATAACTGCAGTGTCTCATGTTTTAATGTCTCTTGGGAAGCTAAGGACAAGGTGAAATAAGAAATCCCTAAAATGCTGTATCTTCAGCATTCAGGAATGATAAAAGTCAACACATATAACATCTATTTGGAAGTCTCAAGACTCTCTAGACAAAATGGAGCCAAGTTAAAGCAAATCCACCTATTTTTAACACGATGTGCTAAGTGGTAAGGAAGTCACATTTTACCTTGTCAACATTAGCTCGGGTTTTAGCAGATGTTTCCACATAGTTAACATTCCACTGGTCAGCTCTGTTTTTGGCCTCTTCTACAGAAACCTGCCTTTTATCTTCTAAATCTGATTTGTTACCAACCAGTAGAAATGGAACATTCTCATCTTCTTTTACTCTTAAAATCTGCTCCCTGAGTAAGACAAAAGAAAGAAATATTAACATTACTTCTACATGTTAAAATAACAAAATAGCCATCTGCAGTCAGCACTTATTTATAATTATATATGGTTCTATACAGTAATAAGCTCATTTATTACAGGGTAGAAAATAATCAGTACTTCTTTCTTATTCTACCATCAACCATTTGAGTTACACATTTGCTTCACTATTGAAGGAAAAATACACCAAAGAAGAGAATATAAATATGGCAGTAAAGGTGCAAAATAAGAGTCAAATGTGACTTCCCCCTAAATGCTTTTTTTAAAAATAAATTTTTTATTTTAGAATGGTTTTGGATTTACAGAAAAGGTGCTAAGATACTACAGAGAGTTCCCATTTACTCCACACCCAGTTTCCCCTGAATATCTTATTTTAGCATGGCAAATCTATCACAATTAATGAACCAATACTGATACATGATTAACTAACATGCAAACTTCCTTCAGATATCCTTAACATCCTTTTCTATTCCAGGATCTCACATGACATTTAGTTTCATGACATCTCTTTAGGCTTCACTTGGCTATGATGGTTCTTAGATTTTCCTTGGTTCTGATGACTTTGATAGCTCTAAGGAGTGCTGGTCAGGTAATTTATAGAATGTCTCTCAACTGGGATTTGTCTGATGCTTTTCTCATGATTAAACTCAGGTTAATGGTTTGTGGGACAAAGATCACAGAGGTAGAGAGTGCTATTCTTACTGCATCTTATCAAGGGTCCCACAAAATGTTTTTAAAGCCTCACACATGCCAGAAATGGAAGTTAGCGCTTGAGCATAAGTTTTGTGTTTAGAGATCAGTCACACACTGTGAAAGTGTCAACAATTTTAAAACTACCATGGCTCTGCTCCTTCTAGTCATGTGACTCTGAGCAAAGTACTTCTTTGCCTCAGTTTCCTCACCTATAAAATGGGGTTAACAATAATATCTTCTTTATACGGTTGCTGTGAGGATTAAATATAAAGTCTTATAACTGTGCATGGCACACAGCAAATATACTATGTATATTTTAGCTGTTCTTTTTACTATTAATCTACAAGAGGAAGATGTTTTCTTGCAAAATCAATAGACAAAGGGAAATCTGTACGACTCAGGTTTACTATCTTGCTATCTTACAGATGCCTCTTCTTTGAAATTGTTAAGAGCTGCTGAAGCTATAAGAATACAGTCAGCCCTCTGCATCAATGGATTCAACCAAGCGTGGGTCAAGAATATTTGGAAAAAAATCAATACAACAAAAAATAAGCCAAAAACCCCTTATTTACATAATATTTACATTGTTATTAGGTATTATAAGTAATCTAGAGATGATTTAAAGTAGGAGAGGATGTAAAGGAAAAATACAGGTTATACGGAAATACTATGACATTTCTTATAAGGGACTTAATCATTTATGGATTTTGGTATCCACAGAGGGTCATGGAACCAACTGTATTTTAGACTAAGAGAAAAATGGGAAAATTAACGGGATTATTAGAATGGCAGATCAGCAAAGTACACTTGATTTTGCAGATGTTTTATAATAATTTTTGAGAGACTGGGTAAAAAATCCTCATCATGGCTTATTTTCAGATTAGTTCATTTTGTGCTTTTTAGACAATGTTTCCTGAATTATTTACTCGCCTTCCCCACTACCACTAACATTTTATTGAATGCCTGAAATGTGCCAAGCACTGTTTTCAGTACTTCATGTACGTTAACTCATTTAATCCTGATCCAAACCTATAAAGTTAGTACCATTATTATTCTACAGATAAGGAAACTGAGGCACAGAGAAATTATGTTAACTCCCTCAGTGTCATGATTAAATAGAACTAGGGTTTGAACCTGAGAAATCTAACTTCAGAGCACACACTCAACTTGTATAGTAGATACTGCGGGGGCTCCCCAGAATGTGATATCTAAGGGAATAAACCCTGTTTGAGAAGGTTTAGTTCCAAAAGCTCTTCATCATGAGAGACCCCCACCTCTTGATATGGAATGAATACCAAGGTGTCTGGCATTAAGGTAAAGTGCTCCAAGTTATATGATATTTCCCTTGCATGGCAAAGTTACAAACTGGTAGAGGGAAAAATTCTTATCATATTACATAATATGGAATGGGCAGATCAAATATGTGGGACAATATGAGGTAAAAGAAAGGTAGAAGGAAAGTATTGATCATATAAAGATGATTCTACCTTACTGAAAAATATTTTTAAATTATTAATAGTTGTTTCGGTGGAGGGTTAGAATTGATCCTAACAAAATAATGAATGATACAATGTGATAGAATACTTTAATTATATGATTTTTTAAAAATCCCCTATATAAAAATGCTTAATACATTTAAAAAATAAGCAGTAGGGAAAACCACTGTATTTTAAATAGGAAACATAACACATTCCATTTCAAAAACATATGGTGGCCATATGGTCTTATAAGAGAATCATTATTAGTTTAATGAGAGCCAGTGAAGCCTTATCACTAAGCACAAGAATATGGAGGCAGACCTCCTGAATTTTGACTCTCTCACACTCCTGACTTCACAACCTGGGGCAAGTCATTTAACCTCCCTCTGTTTCAGTTTCTTCACTTATAAATTTGGATAATACCTTTTTAAAAAAAAATTCAAGAAGTCACTAATTATAAGCATTATGTACTACCAAGAAAAATTGCTGCCGATTATAACTGTATGATACCATACTATAAGGAACAGCCCTGATTTTAAGATGTTAAAATGTACCTCTTAGATCTATGAAATACAGTAGTATCTACCTCATAGGTTTGTTTGACAAATGAGTTTATATTTGTTAATGCTTAGAATAGAGTCTGGCACATAGTAAGTGCTGTATGAATGTGAGGTATTATTATTATTCATCTGATTACTTCATGCACCTGATTTATTCACCTGATTACCTACATTCTAACAGATTCAACACTTACAGGAAGTTCTTTGGACCTGAATTATGTTTTCCTGACATGAACAGACTATGGACCATGTAGAAAGTCACCTCTATCCTTTGCTGGTTTGTACTTAAATGTCTTTTCAGAAATTAAAATTTTAAACAAGTACAATATCTGGCTGATATACCTTAAGCTGTATAGCACTACATAGTGCTATGACGTTTCCTATCACTCACATAATTTCTTGAAAAATGCAAGTCAACACTCACCATTATTACTATTGAATTTATGATGTACTTGTGAAAATGATTTTGGCCAATCACAATCTTGTTCCAGGGTTGATGACAACAAATTTGCTGTGACTTTCTAAATCAGTTTCCTTTATGACTGACAACCTGAACTAAGATGTTAATGACAACTGACCTGCAACTAAGCCTCACTAATCACAAGGAGAGTGACACTAACTCAGGTGCTTGTGACTCCAGCACCTCTAGTCATATGGTTATATACAGTCACTAATTTATTTCTTAATAAAAACCTACTAAGCTACTCTGAGTCAGGCACTGCAGGAAGACCAATACTGAAATTACAGTGTGATTGATGTGATCGGAATCATGGCCTTGGAAAACCTGGACCTACTGGGTTCAGAGGTAAGAAGATAATATTCTTTAGTGTTAATAGGTTAGTTTTATTAGCTGCTTTCCTGGATGTCAGAGAA
The DNA here is from genome assembly GCA_008750895.1 of Mirza zaza. Classification (NCBI taxonomy): domain Eukaryota; kingdom Metazoa; phylum Chordata; class Mammalia; order Primates; family Cheirogaleidae; genus Mirza; species Mirza zaza. The sequence continues at coordinate 10,584 of VSMD01035204.1, forward strand.
AGGTAATGTTATGTCTGTTACCTTAATACACATTTTGCTTAATGTTATGTTCTGTTTAAATACAGTTTTAGAGGCTATTACAAAATTTTAGAGTAGAAAATTCAACTTCTTCATTTTTGACATAAGGAAAATAAGAACAAAAAATGTAAGAGTTTTCAAATCAAAGCAAATGTGTACAAATATGTACTTACTACATGTTTTATACTAGCAACTCTGCCATATATGGGTACTAGGGATACTGAGATGGGCAAGAAACAGGTCCTGCTCTCAAGAGCTTTTACCTTATCGGGAAAAACACATACAAATCAAGCTCAGTATAAGAATGTATTAAATGTGACACCAGAGCTACAGCAAGTACATCACATATACAGATGAGGAAGCAATGGCTTCTGCTTTAATGATGTCATGACCAGGAAGGCTAAAGGGAGGAGCTGACATTTATGCTATGCTTGCAGGTCAGACCATGAGGAGTGCCTACTGTAACCACTCAGACCGTCTCAAAAATGCCTTTCCTATTTTTGGTGAGTCACTAGGGACATTTTTATTTATGGGACACATTGGAGGTACACCACAGGAGTAATGAATCATCCTTATTTTCTGTAACAGGAATCACCTAAGGTTCTCTCATGGCATGAAAATACTTTATCCCTTTGAGAGAGCACTTTGGCTTTGGTGACTACAGTGATAACATTTATTCCATTACCTCAAACAGGAACTGATACATTAGAGGCACTCAAATATCTGCGGAATGAGCAAGCACTGGCATTTATATAACTTTCAACACATCTCCCTGAATTACCAGTTACTAGGATCTGCTACCTTTACACTTTATTAGACATGAAATTCTTTCCTTATAGAAACCAACAAACTTAATTTTACAAATAAATCTATATTTTAAAGTCTTTCAATGACATGCTTTTGCAAAGAATGTTCTCTTAGAATACTTCAAGTTCTGGCTGGGCGCGGTGGCTCACGCCTGTAATCCTAGCACTCTGGGAGGTTGAGGCGGGCGGATTGCTCGAGGTCAGGAGTTCAAACCAGCCTAAGCGCGACCCTGTCTCTACCAAAAATAGAAAGAAATTAATTGACCAACTAAAAATATATATACAAAAAAATTAGCCGGGCATGGTGGCGCATGCCTGTAGTCCCAGCTACTCGGGAGGCTGAGGCAGGAGGATCGCTTGAGCCTAGGAGTTTGAGGTTGCTGTGAGCTAGGCTGATGCCACAGCACTCACTCTAGCCTGGGCAACAAAGTGAGACTCTGTCTCAAAAAAAAAAAAACTTCAAGTTCTTGAGACTTGCAAGTGTATATAACAAGGAATGTTTTGTATAAGCCTTGGTTTAGTTTTGTGTTCAACTACCTGAAATGTCCTCTTTCCTCATCTGTGGAAATCCTTTTCTTCAAGCTCATCTATTTCATGAAGGTTTCCTAGCTTCTTTCCTCTCCTGAATTCTCTGTAATGACCACTGCCTAGGTTTCCTACTTTGTCAACTAACTTGCTCTTGGTTACATGCCTTATATATTCAACTAGGCTGTGTGAATCTTAAAAATAGAGAACCCATTACATGCTTCTTATGTGTCCTCCATAATCAAAACATTTAATACAGAAATAAAAATATTATATAATTAAAGAACATCTTTGATTTATGCATGTCATTTTTGCAAAACTACTCAAGAACCTTATTTATGCCAAATTTCTCTTCAATATAGAGAGGAGAGCCCCTTTCCCCTTCACCAAAACCACCTCCCCCAAAACCAAATGGATGCCAGATTTTGATTAAGCAAATAGCAAATGAGATTTTGAAAATACTATATAGCACAACCTAGTGTGCTAGTCTACGGTGATATTACTTCTATTCAAAAAATTCAGTCTGTGCTGCCAGGGCATCTGCATTTTGAGGAGGACGGCAATGTGCCTTCTGAGCACTATATAGGTGCTCAGTGACCAACACAGAAAGATTTAAAATCTGGCTAAGCTCCATTATGTGATCTAAGTATTAACTATTATGGCAGTAGTCGTAGTTTATTCTAAAGAGAAATACTTCAGTAATGCACAGAGACTTTTGGTATTTGAAGCTGTCACAAGCTCAAGCTCTAATACAGCTAGCACCAGGGTAGCTGTAAGATTATGCAAAGTATCCTGAATATCTGTGTGTACATACACAGTGGACAATCATATACTGATACCAAAAAAGGAATAAACACAATTAGACACAGAGTAAAAGACTAACAAGTGAGAACCTCTTCTTGCCCACTTGCTTCTGGGAAAGACACTATTGTGCAGTATGCTGCACGTAAAAATGTCACTCTTGGACATACCTGAAGTCAGCTGTGGCTGCAAAGGATTCCATTTCCGTAATAGAGAAGACACAGAGGAACCCCTCCCCACTTCGGAAGTAGTTGTCTCTGATTGCAGCATAGTCCTCCTGCCCAGCTGTATCTAAGATATCGATCTGAACTTCCTCTCCATCCAGGACTACCTTCTTCCGATAGCTGTCTGCTTTGGTAGGCTCATAGTCTTCCACAAACTAGAAAAGAGGAAAAACATCCATTTTCTAATTATTATTTTTACTTTTCAAAACTTCTTATTTTGAAATAATTATGGATTCATGTGAAGCTGCCAAAGTATAATAATACAAAGTTTCCTCCAATGGTAAACACCGTAGTAATTTTCATGTTCATTTTAGACAATTTATTGATTTCCTCATTTGAAAAAAGAAGGTACTAAACTATTACCTGTAGGCTGTTTACAGCTTGAAAACTGCTTTTCTTCCTTAAAACACTATATCTACAAAAACTATTATACATATATTTTATCAAATTCACAAGAACCCATTTTCTATGTTACTCTAAATATAAATTTTTTTTGTTAGAACTGCAGAAATAACTTCAAAGTCAATATTTAGGTAAGCAATGAAAGTACTGTTAAATCTTTTCTTTTTCTGAAATAAACCATGGCAATAAAATGATTTATACTACTCTGTAGAAAGTCAAATTTTAAATTTTGAGATTTCTCCTCAAACTTTTGATTTTTAAAATAGTACAGTTAAGCAACTTTACATTCCCACTCCTATCATCAACCCCATAAATCTCACTTTGATATACCCCAATAAACCTTTTGATATCATTGTTGGCATGTGTGTGTATGTATATATGTTTATATATATATATATACATACACACACACACATATTTTGTGGGTTTTTATTAGTGCCAAATAAAAACTGGAACGGAACAAATAAATCAGTAATATTGTTTAAAGTATGATTTCAATTCCCCCTCTCTCCAAACTATAAACATTTTCATTAACTGACATTTTCTTATTTATTTACTTAATGACTATATCCCACTTCCAGAGTTTAACCCCTAAGAGCAGTGATCTTGAGTATGCCATTCATCATTGTTCCTCCAAAGCCTACACTAGCACTTGGTACATGGTAGATACTCAATAAATAATAATTTTAAAAATAGACACAGTATATCTGTAACTATAAAAGTTATTCGACACTCTACCATATTTTCATGCTAACACTGTGTTCAAGCATCCATCAAAAGTTAGGCATGTGAATATTCTTACTTTTGGCTTCCTTACTGTCAAGAATGGGAATTATTGAAGGATTAGTTTGAGAGAAGACTAGCTATTTAATAGCTATTTATAGCATGGAAAACAGAACGGAACAAATAAATCAGTAATATCATTTAAAGTATGATTTCAATTCCCCCTCTCTCCAAACTTTTTATTATAGTCACTAACAAGCAGGACAACTAACTGATGGGTTTAAGGGTTTTGTGTGTGTGTAAAAGAAATGCTGATGCATAGGCAGAAGAAAAAGTTATAGGGTGGAAAAAATCTGCAGGAATTTTTTGTCAAAAGACCAGGTTTAACATTTCGTTACTCATCAGAGATCACTTTTCTTGAGCAAGTTGGGTAACCTTTCTGAGGTTCTGCTTTCTCATCTGTAAAATGGGGTACTACCCACCTTGCAGGCAGGAATATTATGAGGCTTAAGAAAGAGCACTCTGTAGCTATAAAACCTGGGTGGGAGGAAGAATTGAAGACAAATGCTTACATTGGCTCACCAATTCGTAATCACTAAGGCTTGATAACTGTCCTCTAGGGAAAGAATATATTGCTGTATATACGCTACGACCTTAACTGTGGAATGAAAAAGTCTGATATAAATACATGTACATTTAATCTGTAACCTGTCTAGTAATTATGATTTTTCATCGAGATACTTTATATATATTAATCTTGAGTTTCATTTAAGTACTATATCTACCAGTTCTATTAATTAAAGGTAGAATCTCCATGAAAACATTAACTATAAAAAAGCTATAGTTAGTTTACTCAACAAATGGTTACTATTTTCAGTTTTGTTTTGTTTTTAAAGCATGAGGTTTTTAAGAACCTTGAGTTCTTGACTTGTAAAATCAAGTTATACAGATGTTGGCTCTGAACCTAAAAATGGGAAAAAATAAATTAGCAGCAACTTTCAAGGATTCAAGGAATCCATATAAAACAGCAACAAAACTAAGCTAGAGAAATACTCTCTGAAAGCCCAAACTTTGATATCCATTATAAAATTAGCACTTACCTCATCATACATGAACTGTAGAGTCAAAGCAGACTTGCCCACACCACCACTGCCCACCATGATGACTTTGTGTAAGGCCAAAGAATTCTGACCCTTGGGCTTATTTGTGGCCATCGTGTGTCAGAGTTTCACCAAAGGATTAAGAAGAATCTAAGAAGAGTGAAAGAACAAAGTAATGCTCAGTACATTCATCTTCAGAATTCCAGTGTAGGAAAGAGGTTATGTTCTTAAGGTTCAAAATGCTAGTTTTTAATTCTGCAGGGATTTTAAATAGATAACAAATGAAGTATGCTCACTTAGGGGAAGAACCAGAGAATACCATGGCAAAAAAACAAGCCTATGACTCAAGGGCATTTCTCTTCTAATAGGTGGTTTTGATCATAAGCTATGATCAAAAGTGAACATTTCCCAATGCAACCACATGCTGACAATAATGGAGTATCAGCAGTATTGAAATATATCCATAGAGATTATGAAAACAGGCTAAAGGACTCCTTTGTTTTCACATTCATCTTTACTGGCAATAAGTCAAGAGATGTTCCTTCTAATTTCAAAGGAACAAGTGACCAAAAAAATATTACTAATATCTTTACTACCCCATGCCTCACTGAAAGGACCTCACTGAAAGGCTCACTGCTATTTTATAAAAGAAGAAACCTCATCCCCAAAACCTAGTAGTAAAATTATAAATAGAATCCAACACTATACACCCCAACTACCATACTACCAGAACTTCTGTGTTTCTTGGAGTAGATGGCCAATCTAATTTAAATACTTGGATCTAGCCTGCCTTCATTTTCCTCAGAACATGCATTTGTTTGATACGTTTTTGTGCTCAGCATGGAGAAGGTTCCTACCGACGCTGTAGTGGTGATGTGCACTAATGGCACCCACTTACCTTCGGCCATGGTACCAGGCCTTAGAAAAACATGCAGTGAGGACACAACAAACACTTTGAAGGTGTGGAGACCCAAGCAAAGAGACTTTTTGCTGTTAGGAAATTGAGGAGGTTGAATCCGTCCTCCTCAGTGGCTCTGACTGCTCTGGTCACAGACACAGCTTTCCTAACTTGTAGCTCTCAGAACTGCACCCCACCCCACAGACCTCCCTATGTTGTGCCAGGGTCTCCCAGCTCAGCTGCATCAGATCCACACTGGTCTCCTGTTCTTCAAATGCTCTTCTCTGCCTCTTGGCCTTTACCAAAGAGAGTTTCCTCTCTTTGGCATATTCTTATTATATCTGGCTAACTTCTCTGTTTTTGGGTCTTAGCCTCACATGCAACTCTCAATCTAAATTAGGCTCTTCCTTGCCCTGTGCTCTCTGATACTTTTCCTTCATTACCCTTATCACAATGTGAAATTGCTTAAGTGTGTAGTTACTGAATATGGGTCTTCTTCTTCAGGATACTAGAAGCAACTCAAGTGCAGGGGCTATGTCTATTTGGTTTACCTTATGCTTAATGAAACTAATATAGCCTGGCCATTTAGTACACGTGTTGAGTGAATGAATGAATATTTGCAGCCTGACTTAACCCTGGGGTGTCCTTCAGACTGTGTTGCTGTAAAGTAGCTACTGCTACTAGAAATTCAATCATAAGTGGGGGCCAGGTATGCCACGGGTCTGTGCCTCATATTACTGGCTATATAGGGAATCCAAGAGCTGGGCACTGCTTCTACCTAGAAATCATACCCATATGCCTACTTGCCCAACACAGAAAAGTGTTAAGAAAAAAGTGCCATAATCCTACTATCCATTTAACAACACAAATAAGTTAACAAACTTCCTTTTAGATTGTTTTCAATCTATCTTTAGCATAATTGTGGTTACACTCTACATGCAATTTCTGACCCTATTCTTATCATTATATCATAAAAGCATTTTAGCAGAAGCAGTTTGAACTATGAAGAATATGGTAAAAAATTTACACTTATAGGCTAAGAGTTCAATTCAACTCAACAAACAAGGATTGAGTACCTCAACAAACAAGTTGAGTACCTCAACAAACAAGGACTGAGTACCTGGGTACCAATAACATGATCATTAAATTCTGAGAGCTTATCACTGCTCAAAAATAGTGAAAATTATAGTATACTTCAGACAACTAACTAAAAGTCTAAAAGATACCAAGTCAAAGCCAGTTTATATTATTTGCTGGCGTTTCTAAATAAATCAGGAAATTACTTCTTTCCGTTATGATCCTCATTTGTTGGCAGCTGTAATCATTTCATGGCAAAATAACTAATAGTTTATTTTTAAAACAGTAAATATACGTGAGCTCAGGGTGTTAACGTACCCATTAATACTCTAAGATTGTTGTATATTTTTTTAAAGCAAAACATTTAGTGGGTACTCAAACTGATTTAAAACACTTTTCTTCCCAGAACAATTTAAAATACAGTTTGTGACTCAGAAATAGAAAAGGCAGAGATTCCCAAAGACATTTTCCCAAAGGACAAACATTCCCTAATAACTATGAACTGCATGTTCCAGACTATTAAGAGGCTATCCCAGAAAAGAAGCTCCTATCAAGGAAACACTTTCTACCCCCCATTTTAAATACTTGGCACTCTACAACTTAGCTCCTGAATCCTGGTCTAGCTATTGTTTTGAATGGTAAATAAGCCAAAGCCCATGCCTACTTGGAACTTATGACAAACATACAGAATAAGAAAATCCCATTAGTGCTAAATGCAATGAAGAAAATAAGGGGGCAGTGGGATAAGGAATGGGGGGAGGGGCTACTTTAACCAGATAGTCAAGGGTGACTCCTCTGAAGAGGTGGCATTTTAGCCAAGACCTGAATATTGCAAAGGTTACAAAGGAACCAGTCAGCTCTCAGGGAAGAGTACTGCAGACACAGGGAAAACCAAGTGCAAAGACCCTAAGACAGGAGAGGGTTGGCATGTTCTAGGGACCAGGAGGAGGCCAGAATAGATGAAGCCTAGTGTCTCAGTCCACTTTGTATTGCTGTAACAGAATATCTGAGACTGGGTAATTTACGAAGAAAAGAAAAGAAATTTATTTCTTACAGTTCTGGAGGCTGGAAAGTCCAAGAGCATGGTGCTGGAATCTGCTCAGCTTCTGGCAGAAGGCATCACATGGTGAGAGGGCAAGAGTGTGCTGGCTCAGGTCTCTCTTCCTACTCTTATAAAGCCACCAGTCCTGCCAGGGGCCACACTCTGATGATACTGTCAAATCCTAATAACCTCCCAAAGGCCCCACCTCTAATCAACATACAAATTTGGGGATTAAGTTTCCAACATATGAAATTTGGTGGACACATTCAAACCACAGCACCTAGTGAGTGATGGGAGAGTAACACAATGTGAGAATGAGAGGTAGACTGAGGCCAAATCACAAAAAGCTTTGAAGGCCATGGAAAGTGCTTGGATTTTACTAGAATTGCAACAGGAAGCCTCTGGAGAGTTTTAAAGCAGGACAGTGACATAATTTGTGTTTCTAAAAAGATAATCCTGGTTGGTGTGTGGAGAATGGACAGTGTAAGTGCAGGAGTTTTAAGTACAGGAGGCTATTCCAGTAGTCCATGCAAGAAAGGACAGAGGCTTGGGCTATAGCTGCAGCAGCAGAAATGGTAATAATACTGGTTCTAGTACAACTACTAGTACCATCTATATTGGGGACAACAACAACCACCACCACCATTTACTGACCACTAAGTGTTATGCACTGTTCTAAGCACTTTGTACATACTAATTTGGTTGAGTACTACATTTCATATATTAATCTTATGAGGTATTTTAACTTTATAACTTTAACTATTTTAACTTCATTTAACAGATGAGAAATCTGGGTCACAGATGTTAACTTGCTCAAGGCTGAGCCAGAATTCAAAGTGAGATAGCCTGACTCTCCTAACCACTATGTTATGTGGGATACATTTTGGAGAAACAGTTGAAAGGACTTGCTGATTGGATGGGAGAAAACAAGAGTAACTTTTAAGTTTTCAGTCTAAATATCTGAATGTGTGGTAGAACTACTACCTAAGATGGAGAAAGATTAGGAAGGGATAGGTCTGGGAGAGAAATCCCAAGCTCTGCTTGCATATTAGACATCCAACTGGAATTGTTCAATAGGAAATTGGATGGTCTAGTCTAGAGTTCAGGGGTTAGGATGGAGAGAGAGACAAAAATTAGCATGTCAATTTACAGGTGGTATTTAAAGTCACAAAAATGAACAAGCTCTCTTAGGAAGAAGATGAGAAAGAGCCCTGAGACAACTCAACAGGCTGGTTCATTAGGAGGAAATCCAGTGATTGTACAGTCATTGAACCTGGTTCACTCAAACCATGCTGAAAGACGGAGATGAGATACAATGAGATAAGAAAAAAAAAGAGCTGATTACTAGACTTGTCAAGATGGAAGTTGCTGGTAACTCTGGGAAGAGTCATTTTACCAATTGAGGTAAGAATGGGGTGGGCTAAGGAGAAACAGAAGGTATAGAAATGGATTTTTTACTCTGAAGATGAGTGGAGAAATGGGATCATAACTGGAAGGTGCTGTTAGGAACAAGGTTTTTTGTTTGGTTGCTTTAAAAATATTAAGGGGCTGGGCACAGTGGTTCAGGCCTGTAATTCTAGCACTCTGGGAGGCCGAGGCGGGTAGATTGTTTGAGCTCAGGAGTTCGAGACCAGCCTGAGCAAGAGCAAGACCCCATGTCTACTAAAAATAGAAAGAAATTGGCGGGACAACTAACAATATATAGAAAAATTTAGCCGGGCCTGGTGGCACATGCCTGTAGTCCCAGCTACTACAGAGGCTGGGGCAGAAGGATCGCTTGAGCCCAGGAGTTTGAGGTTGCTGTGAGCTAGGCTGATGCCATGGCACTCTAACCCGGGCAACAGAGTGAGACTCTGTTTCCAAAGGGGAAAAAAAAAAAAAAAAAAAAAATATATATATATATATATATATATATAATATATACATTATTAAGGAATGTTTATAGGATAATCATCCAAAAGAGCTGGAAATTAATGGTACAGAAGACACAGTAACTTTAGGAGCAAAGTCTTAGAGTAGATCAGAGGCGTTGGGACCCAGTGCATAACAGGAGCAGGAACATGTTTTCCTTTGTAATAGGGGGTGAGGGGCAAAGCAAAGAGTAGGGGTATATAGGTGAGGATGCTGATAGATTATCTGACTGTCCATTTTTCTTCAATAAGATATGATCACACAGATAAACTGGTAAGGGAGGTTGAATTCAAAAGCAAGTCTGTCTAGATAAATCACTAGAATATATGAAAATAGGTCCAAATACATACTGTAGTATATGATGTATAAGAAAGGTACTATTTCAAATGGGAGGTGCGGGGAAGATAGAGAATAATTTGATAAGTGGTGTTGGGACAACTGTTGAGCCATATGAAGAAAAAATTGAATCTATTCTCTTGACACCAATAAAATCTAAGTGAATCAAAGATTTAAATGACAAAATCAAATCACAGAGGCACAAGAAAAAACATGAAAGAATTATTTTATAACCTTAAGAGTGGGGAATGCCTAAACCACTACATAAAATCCAAGTCATAAAATAACTTTGGTAAATTTTATTATTAAAAAAAATTTCTGACTCACTGTCGCAGCATATATACTAAAATTGGAATGATACAGAGAAGATTAGCACAGTTCCTGGGCAAGGATGACATGCAAGTTTGTGAAATATTCTATATTATTTAGTCTGATTATCATACATTATTTGTAACAAAACATCACTATGTACTCCATGAATGTGCAGTTATTATTATTTGTCAATTAAAGAAATAGAATAAAATAATTTCTGCATGACAAAATCTTCTATAAGCAAAGTAAAAAGTTAAAGATAAAACTGGGGAAAATACTTGCAACTCATTTCACAGATAAGAGATAATTTCCCTACAAAAAGAGTTACTATAAATATAAGACCAACAACTACAGGAAACTGGACAAAAATTATGAATAGTCACAGAAAAGGAAATACAAATGATTTTAAATCCACTCAACCTCACTGAAAAGAGAAGTACAAATAAAACTACATTGGGACAACAATGTTTTACCCATCAGATTGATAACAATATGTCTGCAAGGTCTGCAAACTACAGCCCCATTGGCCTGTTTTTGTATGGCCTAGGAGTTAACAATGGTTTTTATGTTTTTGAAGTGTTATAAATAAAACCATGAAGAATATGTGACAGAGAATGTAGTGGACCACAAGCCTAAAATATTTACTACTGGCCTTTTCCAGGAAAGTTTGTCTGTCTCTAAGAAAATGCTCACTGGAGCATTTTGGAATGCTGAACCAGTACGTATAATGCAAATCTGAAAAAAATCTGAAATCCAAAACACTTCTCATCACAAACATTTCAGGTAAGGGATACACACACAACCAGTTTTAGGCTTTAGTCTAACAAAAATATTGGCTGATAAAAGTTGTGAGAGATTCCTTATTAATAAAGAAATTAATGATTCCTTATTAATGAAGAGATGAAATGATTCTCCTTCAATCTGAATAGTACATTAAAGGCTTATAATCAATAAAGTTTGGTTCCTATCAAATCATTACTAATCACAAGTAGGTAGAAGCCAAATTAGTGAATCTTTCTTAAAATGGAAAGTATTCATACAAACAAATTGCATGTGATACTTCCTATCTGCATTAAGAATATTTGCTCAATCAAAAAAAAAAAAAAACTACAGGAATTTAGTATAAAATGAACAATTTTAGAAGAGTTAGAATACACTTCACCAAGAAAAGGAGATACACAATTCTATTTTAAAAGGGATTTAAAACTATTTAGGTTTATTACCAGGCCCAGACTATATCAGAGATGTATTTTCCCAACTGTTCAAAGAACAAGTATCATCAGCACAGGTTAAGCATATCTAATCTGAAAATCTGAAATATGCAATGCTCCAAAATCTGAAACTTTTTGAACACAGTCACGATGCCACAAGTAGAAAACTCCAAAGCTGACCTCATGTGATGGGCCTCCATCAAAGCACAGATGTACAATACACAGTTTATTCAGTGTCCCCAAGGGGAAAAAAGACCCTCCAAGCCCCCTTCTGCTGCAATATATCTTTTCGACACACACCCAGATAACCCAACCCAAGCATGCCCACAAAGGGTAATAAAATGATTCAAAGTACACAAACTTTGTTTCACAGACACAATTACTAAAAATATTATATAAAATTACCTTCAGCTGGGTATGATGACATGCACCTGTAATCTGAAGTGAGTGCACCTGTAATCTCAGCTACTGAGGAGGAGGCTGAGGCAGGAGGATCACTTGAGCCCAGGAGTTCAAGACCAGCCTAGGCAACATATTGAGATCTTGTCTCAATAAAAAATAAAATAAAAATTACCTTCTAGCTGCTCTATGTAGAAGGTGTACATGAAACAAATGAATTTCATTTTAGACTTGGGTCCCATCCCCAAGATATCATTATATATATGCAAATATTCCAAATCTAAAAAAAACCCAAATCAGAAACAATTCTGGTCTCAAGCATTTTAGATAAGGGATACTCAACCTGTACTATTTAATGTTCTAGAGCAGTGGTCCTCAAACTTTTTAAACAGGGGGCCAGTTCACTGTCCCTCAGACCATTGGAGGGCCATTGGAGAGTGTGGCGCACATTCCACACATGTGCACTGTGGGCCTGGGATGAGTCAGCTGCTAAGCAGGACAGGCTGTGGTGGCAAAAACACCCTGTGGGCCGGATTAATGTCCGTAGTTTGGGTACTCCTGTGAGCATAGAGAAAGCTTCCAAATTCTTTTCAGAAACACTGGTGCAAAGTTCTGACAAAGATAAAGTATAACAGACAGACTGACATATCACATGACTATAGGGCAAAAATTTCTGAATAAAAAATGTTAACAGATAGAATCCAGCATATTAAAAGAGTAAACCAAAGTGACCAGGTGAGATTCAACCAGACATGCAAGAATAGCTTAATATTTTAGGAAGTCAATATAATTTGTGATATCAATGGATGAAAAAAATCATAAGATTATCTCTATAGGTTCTGGAATATTTGACAAAATTAAAAGTCCACTGCTCATAAAAAAGTAGAAATAGATTGGCATTCACTTAATGCACACAGAAACTGGCTGCCTTAAAATCAAAACCATAAAAATATCATGTTTAATGACAAGATAAAATCATCTCTAGTAACATAAGGAATAAGATAAGAGTGTTCACTATCGGCAGGGCACGGTGGCTCAAGCCTGTAATCCTAGCACTCTGGGAAGCAGAGGCAGGCAGACTGTTTAAGCTCAGGAGTTCGAGACCATCTTGAGCAAGAGGGGGACCCTGCCTTTACTAAAAAAAAAAAATAGAAATAAATTAGCTGGACAACTAGAATACACACACACACACACACACACACAAATTAGCTGGACATGATGGCACATGCCTCTAGTCCCAGCTACTTCAGAGGCTGAGGCAGGAGGATCGCCTGAGCCCAGGAGTTTGAGGTTGGTGTGAGCTAGGCTGATGCCATGGTACTCTAGCCCAAAGCAACAGAGCCAGACTGTTGCAAAAAAAAAAGTGCTCACTATCATCACTTACTTAGTACTGTTCTGGAAGTAGTATCTGATGACATTAGAAAGAAATAATGGAGGCAAATGATCATTATTAAACAATAATATGATTTCATATCTAGAAAGGCCAAAGGAATAAACCAAAAAATTGGTACGAATAAGAGATTTCAAAGGGTAATTATATAAAGTTTCTTTTCTAATAACCAGTTAGAATACATAATGAGGCCGGGTGCGGTGGCTCACGCCTGTAATCCTAGCACTCTGGGAAGCTAAGGTGGGTGGATCATTTGAGCTTAGGAGTTTGAGACCAGCCTGAGCAAGAGCGAGACTCCATTTCTACCAAAAATAGGAAAAATTAGCCGGGCATGGTGGCACATGCCTGTAGTCCCAGCTTCTTGGGAGGCTGAGGCAGAAGGATCGCTTGAACCCAGGAGTTTGAGGTTGCTGTGAGCTAGGCTGACGCCACGGCACTCTAGCCTGGGCAAAAGAGTGAGACTCTGTCTCAAAAATAAATAAATAAATAAATAAATAGATAAATAGATAAATAAATAAAAAATAAATAAATAAATAAATAAATAAATAAATAAAAATACATAATGAAAGAAAAGATCCAATTTACAACCTCACTTACAAAGAGTATATAACTAGGAATAAAATAACCATAGTCTGTATAAGATATACATGAAAATAATTTAATATTGATACTTAGGCAACATAAAGGGTGACCTGAATAAAGGAAGACAGATCCTGTCATTGGGACGGGAAAAGCCTATTCTGGTAAAGGTATAACCCTAACAATAAAAAAGACTATTAATTACAAAAGTTTCTTCACTATTAAAAAAAAAACTTAAGTCAAAAGACAAAGGACCTGACTTAGGAGTCATTTGATCTGTCTCCTAAAGTTTTCTTTACTCTAAAATTTGTGAAGATAATTTCTGATGTTGAAAACTGGCTTGAACTTTTTCATTAAGGGCAGCCTGATTTACACACAATAAAATTCATCCTTTTAAGTATACAGTTTAATGAGTTTTGATAAATGCATAGTCATGTAACTCCCACCACAATCAAGATACAAGACACTTCCATTACCTCTAAAAGTTTCCTCGTGCCCCTTGCAGACAGTCTCCTCCATCACTCTGGCAGTCACTGATCTGATTTCAGGCCTCATTGTTTAGCCTTTTCCAGAATGTTACATAAAAAGATCATATTGTACATAGCCTGTTGTGCCTATCTTCTTTCTCTTAGATAAAGCTTTTGGGCCACAACCATATTGTTGCATGTATCAGTACACACATCTTTTTTACTGCAGGATACTATTCCGTTGTCTGGAAGTAGCACGATTAATTTAGATTATTTCCATTTTTTAAATTTTGTAAGTAAAGCAGCTATAAACATTTATGTACAGGTTTATATATAAACATACTTTCATTTTTCTTAGGTAAATACCTAGGAGTGAGATTGCTAGGTTGTGTGGTAAGTATGCATTTAAATGTTTTCCAAAGTGGCTGTACCTTTTTGCATTTTCACTGAGAATGTATGAGATTTCCAGTTGTTTTATATACTGGTACTGTCCTACATCTTTTAATTTTAAGCAGTCTAGTGGATGTGTAGTGGTATTTCATTGTGGTTTTAATTTGCATTTTCCTAATAACTAAACATAACAGTAATTTTTCATGTGGTTATTTGCCACCCATATGACTTAGGTGTTCAAATATTTTTCTCATTAAAATTTGTTTTTTGTCTTTTTAGTGAGTTGTGGAGTTCTTAATGTATTCGGAATCAAATCCTTTACCAGAGACATATTTTGAAAATATTTTCTCCCAGTCTGTGGTTTATTTTTATTTTTTTTTAGTAGAATCTTTTTTATTCAGAAAAAAAAACCTCAAAAAAGTTTTCCAACTACACACAGGAGGGGTATGGGTAGAGGGAGGTGTCTGTCCAACCAGTCCCGGCCCCCAGCCCATGTGGTTTTGGCAGCAATAAGGGGTATGGGTAATGGCCCCAAAAATAAAAATGGTGTATGTGCGTATGGGAAGAGGAGGGGTGCAAAAGCTGTGGGGAGTGATGGGGGAGAGGAACAGATGAGGTCAGTACTGGGAACGCAGCAGGTGGGAGGCCATTTCATAACATTTCTTGTTGATCAAACCGCCGTGGACACCTTCATTGCCCATCAACAGGACTAGCGTCTTGGCAGTCACGGTGACACTGATGTTGAAGGTGGGAGCTCCACCGGTGCTATTGGTACGAAGATCCATAGTAAATTCCCCATCCTGCAACAGCGAGTCCCGGATCACAGAACATTTCTGGCCCCCAAGTGTCAGCCTATTCGCAAAAAACTTGACCGGTCTTTGCCAACCAGGTCACCAACCTCAGCTGGTGTGATGCTGACGAAGGTTTTCCCGGGATGGCGGCCCAGACGGAGGGCGAGTCCTTGTAGCCCACTATGGCCGCGTTCTGACAGTTCCCATCTGCCGTGAGGTTGTCGACCTAGGCATTCCACCCGGCCATGTTGCTGCTACTGGGGCTGCTCTTGGCGCTGCTGCTGGGCCCACGGGCTGGGCTCCGGAAGGCGGAGAGCTCGGGGCACAAGCTGCCGTTAGGACCGCAGCTCTGCTAGCTGTCCCAGGCTGTGGTTTATCTTTCCATTTTCTTAACATGTTTTTGAAGAGTAGCAGAGCTTTTAATTTTGATGATATCCAGTTGATCAATTTTTTCTTTATGGACAGGGCGCGGAGGCTCACACCTGTAATCCTAGCACTCTGGGAGGCCGAAGCGGGTGGATTGCTCAAGCTCAGGAGTTCGAAACCAGCCTGAGCAAGAGCAAGACCCCCATCTCTACTAAAAATACAAATAAATTAATTGGCTAACTAAAGATATATAGAAAAAATTAGCCGGGCATGGAGGTGCATGCCTGTAGTCCCCGCTACTTGGGAGGCTGAGGCAGAAGGATTGCTTGAGCCCAGGAATCTGAGGTTGCTGTTAGCTAGGCTGACGCCACGGCACTCACTCTAGCATGGGCAACAAAGCGAGACTCTTAAAAAAAAAAAATTTTTTTTCTTTATGGTTCATGCTTTTGGTGTCCCCCAAATGTTTAACGAATTTAAAGTGACAAAGAAACCACTATGTTTTTAATATTTATAAAGCATTATTATTTAATCAGTAATTATTATAAAGAGAAAAATGGAAGGAAGTCCAGGTAAAATGTAACAGTAGTAATAACACCCATAAAATCTTAGAAGTTCTTCCATCATTTTAAAGTATGCAACCCAAGGAATAATATTCAAAGTAAGAAAATCCCTGAGGCACTGTTCTACTTCTGAAATATAACAATTTAGTATTTTCAAATTACCTAAACTGCATTATATAAGAACAAAAAATTGTAACAAAGACTGAAGACAAGCAATAATCTGTTTTAAAGGTACACTAGTTGAAAACTGTTTGAAGATGGCTTGACATTTTGCCTTGCTTGCAAAATAAAATTTATTTCTATGACTTGTCAGACATGATGTCAGACAGCAAAGCATAGAATCTTAAAAATCACAAAGGCTCATATTACTTTATCTCCCTGGGTCTCAGCTAGTTTGTAACACTAAGGTTAAGATTAACAGCACATGTAAGATGTCTAACACATATAAGTATTCAATAAAGGATAACTTAACATATTAACTGCCACGTGAGTTGTATTTATTTAACTCATGCTAAGTTCTGAGCCTGGGGAATCATGAAGCATATGTAACTCACATGTCTCTTCACCTTGGGAGCCGCACGAACTATTTTTCAATTGCATATAACTCACACACAGAAAACAATGAAAAATAACAAAGTTGTCATTAAATTAGAAAGGATCGTTGTGTTTTCAAAGTTCTTATTCTATTTTCATAATAAAACACTATGATCTCAAAGAAAAAACATTTTTCTAGTGTGGCAATGCATTAAACATTCAGGCATCTTTTTAGAAGACCTTACCCTTATATGCAACATATAGTCAGGCCCTAGCCAGTGCAAAATTATTACCAGTAGCATAAAGGTAAAGCACTTGCCACAGTTAAAACTAATAAAAATTTCTAGAATACATTAAGAAGTGATGGCTAAGCAAAATTTGAAAGACAGCATTAACAAACCAAGTGAACTTTGGGGAGATGGTGAAAGATGAAGCTATATAAAGTAAAAGGGGCTTGGCAGGGTGGCTCATGCCTGTAATCTTAGCACACTGGGAGGCAGAGATGGGAAGATCACCTGAGGCCAGGAGTTCAAGGCCAACCTGGGTAACATAGAGAGACCTCATCTCAAAAAAAAATAGAAAAATTACAAGTGTGTGCCTGTCGTGCTAGCTACGGTGTTTCCTTGAAAATAAGACCTACCCATAAAATAAGCTCTATAAGGATTTCTAAGCATTTGTGCACTATAAGCCCTACCCCGAAAATAAGACCTAGTGATGGACGTGGCTACGCAGCATATCTGCACAACCCATGCATTTTGTCACGGAGTGGTAAAGAAGACAAGCAGCCCTTCTCATCTGCCCAGGAGAGCTCTATGGCTTGACACGAGAGATTGGGGCCAATGGTTCTAAAGGAAATAGAGTTAAAAGAAAATTGGGATGAAATTCAGGGTTTGTAGAGTTATAATGATGTTTCAAAGGAAGACGACTTAACTGGATTTGAATAAATGTAGATTGCTGTACCGTACTTAAAAAAAATAACACATCCCCTGAAAATAAGCCCTAGGGTGTCTTCTTGAGGAAAAATAAACATAAGACCCTGTCTTATTTTGGGGGAAACACGGTACTCCAGCCTGAGCAAGAGCGAGACCCCATCTCTACTATATATAGAAATAAATTAATTGGCCAACTAATATATATAGAAAAAAATAAGCCGGGCATGGTGGCACATGCCTGTAGTCCCAGCTACTTGGGAGGCTGAGGCAGCAGGATTGCTTGAGCCCAGGAGTTTGAGGTTGCTGTGAGCTAGGCTGATGCCATGGCACTCACTCTAGCCTGGGCAACAAAGTAAGACTCCAAACTGGAGTTCAAGGCATGAAACAAAATTCACTCTTTTTTTTTTTTTTGAGACAGAGTCTCACTCTGTTGCCCAGGCTAGAGTGAGTGCCGTGGCATCAGCCTAGCTCACAGCAACCTCAAACTCCTGGGCTCAAGCGATCATCCTGCCTTAGTCTCCCAAGGAGCAGGGACTACAGGTATGCGCCATCATGCCCGGCAATTTTTTGTATATATATTTTTAGTTGGTCAATTAATTTTTTTCTATTTTTAGTAGAGACGGGGTCTTGCTCAGGCTGCTTTCAAACTCCTGACCTTGAGCAATCCACTCGCCTTGGCCTCCCAGAGTGCTAGGATTACAGGTGAATAATTCTTAATTGTAAAGAATGTTTTGCTTTCATATTCCTAAGCTAACTCTGGAAGGATATATAACCTTTTGAACTGGGAACCATATGAATGTACTACATATTTGAAAATTAAGCACATGTATTTACTGAATTTAATAGCTATAAAGCTGAATAAAGAAATAATTAATATTCAAAGCCTGGATGCTTAATAGATCTAATTTTTTAAAGTATAATTTATTTTATATTTGCTTTAAGTTTTGTGTATGAGCTATAAATTAAGTGTATATATAATCTGTTAGAGTTTCTCTTGTTCGTATATTTATGAACTTAAACATTGTCTATGAATGCCTTGCTAATTGGAAACATTTTTTTAAAAAACAGAAAAAATAACTGAATTAATCATGCCTAAATGATCCAAATTAAAAATGAGTAGTGCTCTTGTTTGAGTGAATAAGACTTACACTAAACCACAAATTAGGAAAAATACTGAAAAAAAGTTTAACAGTAAATAGTCATTAGCAAATGAAATACTAAAAAAACGAGAAAAAAAAGTAAACTGCGCATGTCCTGAACATTGCTGATTTTGCCTTTCCCTAAATGTTGATAAAAATGTTAGACTCAAATCACGAAAGCAGCAAGAAGAATTTCTCTGAGGAGGAAACAGATGAGGAAAGTGCGATTTTGACATTGGTTCCAGTTAAAGATGAATCAAATACACAACAACTGGAATCAACTGTTTCTTCAACTTCTGATGTCAAACTCAACAGGCCTGGGAAACACTATAAAGTTCATCTACCTCCAACAAATGAACAATTCAAAGCTCTCCCAAAAGCTAGACGTAAAGCACCAGTTCTTCCCTTGTCAACCATTTTTGCCTCCCACTAACAATGTGTGTCGAGACACTTTGCGGAACTGGTGTCAACAACTCAATTTGAGTACTGATGGCAAGGAAAATAGCAGTTTTTCTAAGGCTTCAGCAGCATGCTTGTCCTTAGCAGAAACATGATATTCCTGAAACATCAAAAGAAGATTATGGCCAGATTCAAGGAAACACAAGACCGGGACCGAGAGAGCAACGATGCAGGAAAGTTGGAGATGAATGAGAAAGCAGAAGAGACTAATAGGGTTGAAGTGATATGGTCGCCTTGGCAGTCTTCATTGGCATCATGGGGAAGGAATGCTGCAAGAGCTGCTCAGCCTAAGGCTGTGAATTCATGTTCCATTCCTGCTTTTGCTGAGGCCTTTCTGACGCAAGCCTCTGGCGTCAGGTGGCGTGTGGTCCATGGCAAAGCTCTCTCAGCAGACACGAAGGGTTGGGTTCACCTGAGTTTCGTGCAGGTCAGGCCTGGATGCCTGCCACTCCCAGGAGGACGATTTCTCTCTTCCTATTACCAGCCTGCCATTTCCCATCCCCAGGCCTACAAGATAGTACTTTATACCCTGACAGTGCTAAGAGGAATAAGAAAATAACGAAAGCATTAATGACAAGGGGGAAGAAACAACCTGGTTCGAACACAGTGTAGGAGACCAGAATATGCCACCTCAAAGTATTAGAGAAAGATGGATGTACTTTCAGAATGTGTAACCTGGTATGAAGGAATGGGAAAGAGATCTGAAGGAATCTTTGTGATCTACAAAACAGAATCAAGTGATTAGGACTCCATGGTGAAGATGGTTGACTGGGTGACAGCCCCATCAAAAGAGACTCTTTCTGGGGGCCTGAAAAGCCACTAACATAAAGTCACTGCAATTGATTAAAATCAATCAATCAATCAATCAATCAATCATTTGGCTGGGCGTGGTAGCTCACACCTGTAATCCTAGCACTCTGAGAGGCCAAGGTGGGAGGACTGCTTGAGCTCAGGAGTTCTAGAACAGCCTGAACAAGAGCAAGACCCCGTCTCTACTGAAAATAAAAAAATTAGCTGGGTGTTGCGGCACACGCCTGTAGTCCCAGATACTTGGGAGGCTGAGGCAGGAGGATCACTTGAGCCTAGGCGTTTGAAGTTGCAGTGAGTTATGATGATGCCACTGCACTCTACCTGGGGTGAAAGAGCGGGACCCTATCTCAAAAAATAAAATAAAAATACACTACAATAAAATAAAATAAAAAGAAGAATCTAAGTATAGCCTCTAGTTTATATGAAGACATTTATTAAATTCTACTTTTTAATATATATTTCATTAGTAAATTATCTATTTGTATAGTAGCTTCTCTGATCTTTTGGTTTGCTTTTGGATTTTCTCTTTTTCCTATGCTCGTATTCTGCATCAACATGTGTCTATTGTAAGGTACTGTGCTAGGCATTGGGAGAGGCTGGAGGGTGAGTATACAGATGAGTAAATCAGATCCCTTACTTCAATGATCTCAGAATCAAGGTCAGACAAGGAGGGAAGGGGGCAGGGAGAACGGGTATTAAACTATAATACACCATTTTGCCTTCTGCATTCCTTCCCACTTAAGTCACACTTGCTTTTCTATACTGTTTCATTAACTCCATAACTAATTTTTAATGGCTATATATCATTCTGTAGATGTAGAGCAATTTACTTACCAAATCCTGTAAGACATTAGTGCTGTTTTGAAGTCTTCAAAATTATAATGGATGGCCATCTACTATTTCTACATTTAAAGTGCTTTCCATGAGACAGTCTAACAAATGAAAAATGAATGAATGGACGGTTTAAGGCTTATTATGCATATTGTCCAACTGCTTTTCAAAAGCACCGTACTCTAGCACGTGCAATGAATTGTTCACAATATTCCTACCAGCAATGGGTATTCTTTTTAAAAATCTGCTAATTACATACTGTGAAAAAGATCTGTTATTTCTAATTACATCTTTGATTACTTAAAGAGGGTGAACATTTTTTCTATGTAGTATTTATATGTTTTGTGAATTACTGGTTCATATCCTTTACTCCTCTGGCAACGGTATCATGTATCATATTTTGCATAATTTCATGTCACTATTGGCTAGGCTTCCTTTTTTTCTTGTTCTCCCAGTCCACTGTAGTAGGTTTCCTCTGTTGTTGGGTAG
>VSMD01035210.1:0-12745 GCA_008750895.1 Mirza zaza
TTGTTCTTAACATCCGTTGTCATTTTTTGCTATGTAGAATGACATGTTGACCTTGGGGGGCGCAGGCCAGGAGTTGGGGTAGAGAGTGTGTTTGATGCTCAGTGGAGGAAACAAGTCCCAATAGCATGGACTGCATTTGTCATTCTCCATACCTGTTCCTCCATACCATTCTCTCATCCTGTCAGGAGACAAGCCCATCCCATTAGTAATATTGATACTTCTTCCAAATTCTTTCTGCATTGATAGTTTAGTGAAAGTGTTGGATTTGCTTCAATGACTGCTATGTGAATGGCTTCCTCCTTTCTATCCATGTTGGTCTATTTAGGGCTCTTCTTAAATGCGTCTTTGCAGGATTTGGGTGGAAGATTGTCTTTTAGTTACTCATTTGTTACTTTTGCTTTGTTTGTCGGAGCTGTGGGCATGTCATACCATGCTTTCATGAGGCACAGGGATGAGTTTCGAAAGCGCCCTGGTGCTGCCAAACATTCAAGGTTGGCGTTCCACCAGCCAGACATTCAAAATCCCTCGTCCTTATCTGTGAAAGAATTGAACTCACTAATCCTGAGGTTGAAGAGAAAAAGAGATTGCTTCCTGGAGCTCACAGTCATAAATTCCACACACTTGCGTGCTTTGTCGTGTCTGCTTTCTGATCCTCCCAAGTACTGCAGGATTGCTGAGTCCATGCTGCACACATGTGCTTTACGTTGCAGCCTACTGCCCTTTCTTTCCCAAGATCCTGCAAAGTTCTGTTTTGTGAAAGAGAGAGGTAAATGTGTTCAAACTTTAAACTCCATCTATAAATATATAAGAGTGCAGGAAATAGTTTTTTTGAATCAAAAGATGGGAATTTTATGTATTTTACATGCTAGGCAAATGAAAGTTTTAGCTCTTTCAGAACAGGGTAGATTTGAGCATAAAGAAAATTGACTTTGTTATATTAGCTGTTGATCATTTTAAGTGTGTTTCCCATCCCTCTGCACACACGTGTTTCCACAGAGGCAGAGGGGATCCGTGGGCCTCCTTGTGAGCGATCGGTCCTCTTGGCAGCGCTTGCCAGGCAGCCAACGTGTCAGCCTCACAGGGAATTGCCTCAAATGTACTCCCTATCTCTGGCTCAAAGGTTGATTCTTTTATTATTAATTCACAGAATTATTCCATTTTAACTATTTTAGTAGTTCTCTACAACATCGGGCTAATGAGGTTCACATCATTGGTCGGTCCATAATCAATAAGCAAATATACTTTGGTTCCATATATTTTCATGTCCTCTGTGGCCCTGGTGTAAAATTCCTTGTGAGCTTCCAGGAGCCAAAAGCGCAGGCTCTGCAGAGACACCAGGCTCTGAGTCTTGGCACTGCTACTCGCCGACCCCAACTACACGGCCTTAGATATGTTGTCGACAGTCTCCGAGGCTTAGTTTCTTTACCTGCAAACCGGGATACTACTAGTTTCTAAGTCATAGGGCTATTTTAAGGATGGACATGAGAGTGTGGTCTTTACCAACTCACAACAGTGAAGGGCGGTTGGTTAGCAGATGCTCCACAGGATTAGCTAATACCAGAGTTGGCGTGTGGTGTTGCATTCCTTTTAACAGGCCCCAATTCTAGGAAATCAGAAAAATGTGAAAACTGCTTTGACATATAACTGCTTAGTTCATAGCCAGGGAAGGGAATTCGGCAGCTGTCCTTTGGATAAGTTGTTTAAGCCATCCGGGGCTGTCTCTGGGCTCAACAAGACGTGTACTGCAGGCAGAAAACAGCTAATGTCCTGTGTGTTTACTGTTCTCTCAGAAGCCATTTGATAAAATTTTTAAATTCAAGTTTTTTCCCCAAATATCCCAAAATAATTACTAATTATTCTTTTACTTTTATTTTTTATCCAATAGCCAGTATTTCTGAATTCTAGTCATGTCCATGTCTATTCTAGTCTGTGAACTTTACCAAAGCTCTTTAAGTATACTTAGAGATATTTTGGGAACATATTAACTTTTGCTTTGTTTGTCGGAGCTGTGGGCATGTCATACCATGCTTTCATGAGGCACAGGGATGAGTTTCGAAAGCGCCCTGGTGCTGCCAAACATTCAAGGTTGGCGTTCCACCAGCCAGACATTCAAAATCCCTCGTCCTTATCTGTGAAAGAATTGAACTCACTAATCCTGAGGTTGAAGAGAAAAAGAGATTGCTTCCTGGAGCTCACAGGAAAAAAAGGTGTGAAAATATATGTTATTGTAGTGGGTTTTAAAAATTATGGTGTTTATTTGAAATGGTTCCCCTTTACCCACTTGTGACATAATATTCAAGTATTTTAACAGTATACATAAATTCTATTAATTCCATTGAGAACATAGCAGAGCTAATTTTCCTAGTATCTTCTATTGTATAATGTATTTTATAAACTCAGTGAGCATGTGCATCATTTCTAATACATGCCAAACTACCCAAAGAGTTTGGTTTCAAAATTGTTAGAAGAGGAATTTCTCTAATTCTATTTTCAGAATGCACAGTTCTTTTGTTCACTTATCTTTTCCTCTTTTCCAGTTTAGCCTCTCTTTTTTCATTCAGCAAAGTCACCACACAGAGAGAAAAATTGTTAGATGGAACAGGGTCTGGTATAGATTGTTTTGAAGAATAACTGAGAAGCGATCTTTCTCAATTTGAACTTTCTCTTTTCATCTCTCTCTCTTTCTCCGGCTCTTTTTTCTTCTTCCTACTCCAGTGTCTGAATTTGTGGGTGTGTGTCAATCTAAATGTTAGAGATCCCACCCAACTGCTGGACTCAGGTTTCAATTTTACAAAAGTTAGGTCCACAATTAAGAAGAAAATCTCAATTTAAAAATATACTCTGTCAGATATCACAGCGAAATAAATTTGCATAACTTGAACATCTTTGAACTATTTTACTCTTGCCTTAATGTTACTGAGACCATGACAAAGGAGGCCTGGAACAAACTCTCAGGGACCATTGTCCACTCCCTCTGCTTGCCCATGAAGAAATTAGTTAGGGTCTCACCAAATGTCCCACAGCCCTGCTCTGTGTTAGATTAGTATTAAATATACTAACTCTCAGAGGAGAAAATAAATCAGGAACCCTATGTGTTATTCTAAAGTGGCACAGGACTTATCTAAAATCTCAACATGGAAAAATGGCATATCTTCATATAAAAATCCTACTGATGGATTTTGCACTGGAAAGACAAATTTATGCATCCTTGTCACTCAGGTGGGGCAGGAGCTGTTAATGTAGGAGGCTCGAGCATGGCGAGGGGTAAGCACGGAGTACATATTCACAGTGACGTTTGTGAGTGGAAAAATGCTGTCAGTATTTTAATGTCATGTATAAATAAATGTTGCTGTACTGTTGTCATAATAAAGTCACATCAAGAAGATGTTATTCCATGCTTGGGGCAAAATCTGTCTAGATTTCTGTTTCCAGTAGTGTATTACAGACTCTGTAATTATGAAATAACTTTCCTAAAATAACTCAGTACATTGGTAGAAAAAGAGGATCGGTGGAATTAATTCTTGACAAATTTGTCTAGAATACAATTTGGAGAAAACGTATTTATTTTTCCAGAGGCACTTTTATTAGAGAGTAGTGTTTAGCAGAGAGTGAAATCCCCTAGGAGGAAATTTTTATTCAGTGCAAACGAAGATATAATGTGTCTATTAAATCCCCATAACCAGATGAAATTCCTCTCAGGATTGTGGGAAAAGTAAACTGTGTAGTAACCATGATATAAACAATGATACATTTGAATAAACTGAGAGGTTTTCAGTGATGTCAGCCTCTTAGGAAGGAAAGCTCTACATTAAAGCTAAACGCAGTGGTTTAATTGCAATACTTTTTTTCAGCACCAAACAGCAAATGTGACTTTAGAAAATTTCTCCTCCATCTCCTCCACATCCCCTCCCATATACCCCACTTAGGAAAGAGACCAGAGGGGGCATACCTGTGTTGGATTATGATATAGACTTAATTTTGTGGGACAGCAGAGTTAGTTTTATTTAAAAACCTAATTTCCTTGACCAACATTTAAAAATTGTAAATGCATTTATTCTTTCTATCTGACTGTGAAAAATCTGGCAGTCACCTGCGGTTTCACATCCCACTGGGACAGCAGTCCATGTGGGCTGAATCTTAGGGTGCCCTTCTCTCCTTCACTTCCTTGGTTTTGTTACCTTCCAAGTGACCACTGATTGGGGTCGTGAGCTATGGCCAGAAACACAGATGACGCACTCATTCCATACAACTTAACTGAATGGGAAAAGTGTTCTAAGTCAGTGAGACCCTGGAGATATTTCAAGAAATATTCGAGGAGCACTTCCATGCTACAGGCATTCTAGGGCCTCTGTGTATGTCTGTGAGCCACAGTGGGCACATTTTTGCTCTCCTTGAGCTTCTATTCCTTTTGAATTTGGAGGTCCAGCTTTTGGGGTGCCCAACATGAAGGGCAGGTCTCTGGGTACTCATTCATTTTTTCCATTTAGCCCCCAAACCTACATTTCTTTGCCTCCTCCACAATGTGTACCAAGTTTCCTGTAATGCAATGCAACCTATCCTTTCTCAACTTTCTAACTTGGATTCTACAAATTGTATAAGCTAACCTGTTTTTTCCCAAATTGCTAGGAGGAATTGGTAAAGGGCCAAGCTTAGCCACTGTTTACAAAACATTTTGATGTGAAGAAAGCTGCTTTTTCTTCATCCAGTAGAGATATATTTTGTATATGTACATATGTGTATACATAAAAATGTGTGCATCTGTATGTATACAAACACAGACAGATACATACACACAGAACTTTCGAAGAACAATGAAACCAAAATTGTGAGGCGAAATTAGAGAATTCTCTCGTTATCAAGAAGTGAGAGGACTACTTGAAATCTCATGATGTTTTCAAAATATAACCAAACATATTCATGTACCACAGCCATAATCCTTTTAGAGGGCAAGTATCTCTCTCTCTGAAGAACATCTGATGACAAAGTTAGCTATGCGTTATATTATTCCACTGTATTTTTCTTTTTTTGCTCTTTTTAAAATTTTTTTCAGCATATTATGGTGGTACAAATGTCAAGGTTACGTATATTGCCCTTGCCCCCCTGCCCCCTCAAGTCAGAGCTTCAAGCGTGTTCATCCCCCAGTTGGTGCGCACCACACTCATTATGTATGTGTATACCCATCCCCTCCTCCTCACCTGCCTGGCACCTGATAGATGTTATTCCTATATGTCCACAGGTCCACTGTATTTTTCAAATCAAGATGTTCAATTTCTTATTTTTAAGAGCTCTGTTCAGTTATACACATCATTCTTCAGAGACTTGCAAAAATCTGGACAATAGTCATTATGTCACTATGTTTATGTACATGAAAATATTATGTGGTATACTCTAAATCTACAAAATCATTATTAAAATAAACAAAAATAATCAAATTTCAAACTAATCCAGGGTTATTAATAAATAACCAATTATTTTAAAAGCCCTGAAATTTCTATAGTAGGTGTATTTTTACAGCAACCTGAACACATGCAAATTATTACTAAAAATGTCATAAGGAAATTTTCTGGTTTATTGTAGGAAATGCATAATTACATATGTATATGTCTACACATAGATATACACATCTGCTAGGCATATGGACTTTTTATTTTAGAAATTAGTATAAAAACCCATTTTAAAATGGTACCAGAATATCATTTAAGTATAGATACTGACGACTGACAAGGCCAGTAATAAGTTATTAGAATTAGCAATGTGTAGTAAGCACTCGGCAATAGAAAAACATCCTTTGACACCTCAGATACAAGGCGGTTGTCTTGCTACAAGATGCCCTGATTTTTCTTTGTGTAAAGTTGATTCTCTCCTGGTTGTGTTTATAATTGTTGGTTAAGTAAATGCAGTACAAGTGCACATGGAAACTTTTCTTAGGCATTTGTCAATGTGCAACTTTACAAAATGTTTTACCTTTAGACTTTTATTTTGGACTGCTAACTAGAAGTTGTTAGGAATTCTATGTTGGCTATGATAAAGTAATAAAACCAGATGAAGAAATTGCTTTTTCTTTTGAGTCAAGCCATACTCAAGTAGGTGTAGGGGGTGCTCTATAGAGAAGGAAAACAGACATCGTAGACACATCACATTCATGCTTGCAATTGTCTGACTTGAAACAAGACATTTAAACTTTAATTTCTCAATAACAGTAGCAATGAAAAACTTCAAGCGAAGTTCGAGTCAGAGATACTTGAAATATCTCTGCTACTGGGCTAATCAAATGGCATATTAATGAGTCAGAAAAAAAATTGAAAACCTAAGTTGAAAGAAAATAGAAGGTATTTAACTCAATCTATGCCCAAGACATGTTACATTAAATGATGCTCCCTAAGTTTAAAATTCAACACATTAAAAAAAAATAAAGTATACAATAGCTTACAACTTTATACATATGGTTTATATATTATGATAAAAATCTATCATTAAAGTTGATAACTGAGATTAGATTTATATATTTTATATTATTGTGACAAATTAGTGGTATGTTGAATAGAACAGAAAAATAAATTTAATAGGTAATATTTTCAAAGGCTAAAAGTTAAGATGTAAACAATATATATAACTTTTTAAATGGAATTTACAGCAATATCTACATTGAGTCTCTTTCCAAATTATGGCAGAAATTTTTCTCTGGTAAAGTCTAGGTATACTGAATCACTTCACTGTGTGTGTATGTGTGTGTGTGTGTGTGTGTGTGTGTGTGTGTGTGTGTGTGTGTTCAGTTCAGTCTTTTTAAATTTTACCTGGTTGCTTCCATCTTCCCTGTATGGTTTCTCTGTCTGGGGGTGTTATATTATATGACCCTGAAACACTAGGGGTTGAAGAGACCTCTGGCATCAGGGTACCCTCTGCCTTCTCCTGACATCATCTGAGATGTAACTCATTGCACCTGTGCATCCAATCTTTTACCACTAACATCTGGATCTGCTCAGAAGGGTCCTGATCACATGATTTCATGACCATACAGGCACCCGTTTTCCCCCTTCGTGTCCTTGCACACTGATCTGGAATCATACACATGTTTGAACTTAGACATGCCATGTTGTGTAGATTCCACTGTTACTACCCTGTACTGTCTAGGAGGACTTCCCATAAGGATGGTGACCTCCCAGGATTTTTCTTACAACAGAAGTCATGGCCTCCTCTGCTCTCAGATCTCCCATTCTCTCTGGGGATCTTCTGTCTACATCAGTTCTCCCAGGGACATGATCACTTCTTGCTATCCAAATTGTCTCCCTATCCCCAGAGCAGGTAAGCCTTATCAAGTCACTAAATATCTCTAATAATGATTTCTTTCCTCCATAAAATAAAAAGCAGAAACATCTTATATCTAATAGAATCTAATGCCCCTGCCTACTTTAAAATTTTACTCTAGTAAAACCTTCTTATACCTACAAACAATCATGGATATGAATTCTAAAACACAATATTGAATAACTTTTAGAACATAATTAAACAGTTATTGTTTGGAGAAAACACTAGCCCAATAACCACAGACTTAAACAACTTCTGAAATTACAGAATACATTTTGTGTTTTGATTATCCAGGGTGTGGATACACCATCCAGAATTTAATCTCAGTCTTCTTCCATCACGAGGTTGTCGTTTCACTCACAAAAATAAAGTTCCTTTCATTTACAGGCAGTTTTTCTTTATTTTAATCTAATTATATAATCTTTTGGTGATTTGGAAAGCACATTCTGAAAAATTTTTAACATGTATCTTTTAAATGTTTAAGCTATACCTACATCTCTAAGTTGATGATATTTTATCCCCAGATAGTACCCTTATATTTTTTTCTAAAACACTAAAATGGAAGTTAGGATATGTTCATATTTCATATTTTGTTGAAATACTCAAATTCTATCAATAACTTATACACACCACGATATCCCCATACTGCCCTAGCCATCAAATCTGGATGATGTTAGAAGGTAGAATAGCGGCTACAAAACACCCATGTGGATTATCCTGATTTATTTACTACAAGGATATTCCTATTTATTTTCCTATCTTCACTTTAGACTACAAGGTTTTTTGTAAGCAGAAAATGTGTTAGCCGTGAATGTACATTTTATAAGATGCCCAGTAAATACTTTGAATGAATGAAACATCAATTCTGATTACCAAATATTATTTTTCAAACTAAATATATGGTAAGATTCAGGCTCAAATAAGGGAATTGTAGAGACAATATACCTCAAAATAATGACATTCACACAAAATGAATAGTTTTGAAAATATAAAGCCTCATATTTTATCTCATGATATGGAAACTATTCCAAATAATATATGATGGGACCAATGGTTGAACATACTAGAGAGAGAGATGGATTTATAAAAACCTTAAGCAGGTTATTAGTTAATAGAGGAATTAGGTGCCTTGTGGGATCTTCATTTCTCAGCTTTGGAGGCATTTAGACAAGCCCTGGATAGTATCTTGCTGAAAAAACACTTTGAGTAAATTAATTTCATTGGTAAAACATTGAATAAATTACTCTCTAAGATCATGTCTAACCCCTATGTTATTAATATTATTCTAATCTCACTCCTTAGGGTAGGCCAAGGCTTTTATAAGTTATATTATGAGGATACTCATATTGCAAATAGAAGAAATGTGCTGTTATCAAATATTGACTATTGATATCAATTTGGCAACATTTGGCTTTACAGAGATTTTTTTTTAAAGCAATTACATTTTGTGGGAAGAGATTTAACTTAGTGATTTTATCCTAATTTACTTAAAATATGCACTTGACATTTTAACTTAACTGAAGTTTTAAAGAAATTTGATATTTTCGAATAACAAACACTACAGATTGTGTAGTATGTACAATGTGTAATTTAAAGTGCAACTGTGTTTACGGGAGCAATGACTCCCTTTTTAACGTATGTGAAATAAACTCCGTTCATACTGGCCTTCTGTTACTACTTAGCTTTTCACTGAATTTGCTTATTATTTTTTCCCTGTAGCAATTATAATTTCTGTAACAATTACCACTTCTGACCTTGAAGATTATTATAGTGATATTGGTGATTTGAATATCTTGAAATATAGCATAGTACAAAACATTTTGGATCTATTTCTGGGTTCAATTCATCCTAGTCACTTCCTGAAAGATGAAAGAAGAATAAACTTGTTCGATTCTGAAGCTCATGTTTCTGCAGGATGAACATGTACCTAAAATAGATAAGTGCTGCCACAAATTGTTCCTACTTTACCTAGCAATCACTCATGTTGGACAGGTGTGCTCTCTGATTTAGCCAGGTTGCTAGATGTGAGAGGAAAATTGCTTTCTCCCAGTAGAAAATATGGTAAATGGGATTCTATAGGACAACAGGGACACAACTAAAAAAAAAAAAAAAAATAGAGGCATGTTTGGACTGACATTATACTTTTTTTAAACTAAAAATGAAATTGATTTCTTGTCACTATTCTCACATCGAATCCCCTTACCTAACAATTCTCTCTTCCTCCTCAAAATGATTCAATGAGGGCTTTGGATGAAAACCTAAGGTTTTGAATAACCTTATAGGGTGGCTTTCCACAGCGACCTCTTGTGGAGGTGAGGGCAGACTTTCCTCTGGGTGACAGGGACCCACTTACACCTGGCCTTTAGGGCCACCTGCTGCCCATGTTGGCCAGACTATGTAGTAATACCTGCTTGACCTATTTAGGCAAAATTATGGCAGGAAATAAAACCATGGACAGAAAGACATGTATTTGTGGTTAGATTTGCAATTCAATTATTTCAACGTGGTTTAAACATGCCATCACTTTAATATTCTGAAATACTAATTTTCTGAGTCACAAGAAATAGGTCAGATGTTCCTATGTTGTAGGTGATTTGTAGGTTTGTTAGAGAAAAATGGATCTTTCTTTCCTACTTTGATTGACTTAGTACTTTATTAGTACCCGGATTACAAAGGCACAAGGATACATGGATGGCAGCAAGAAAAGAATTAGAAGAGATACAAATGGATGGAATCTGAAATGAGGTCATTATAAAAGTGTATTCGTTGCTTAGGAAAGGCCAAAAATTTGGCTCTAGGTATTTTGTTAGTCAACAATAAGAGGAAAACATGACTGGATGCCATGATTCCCTAGATGCTAAAAATAAACCAGTTGCTCGAAAGAAACAAGGATTCCTCAAAGAGAATTCGGCGGGTTGACAGCAAGGAAATTTATCCCAAGGGTGCTTATGCAAAGGGTGCTGCTCAGGGATGTACTACAGAGCATCCTCAATGGCATATTTGCAGAGCCACCAAAGAGCGAGTTTCACCATCTGTTCTTATAAAACTCCTCACTCTGAGATAGTGTGATGGAGCAATGGCTGTAAACATTTTAATCACAAATTTAGCTTTGAAAGTTCTTTATGATCAATCATACAAACTCATCCTTCTCCATCCAACCAGAGTTGGAGTCCATCCTTTTACACTTAAACATGAATGAGTCCATTCCATTCCAGCTATTTGAACACATATCACATGTATATATTTTTCCTAAAACTTATGGATGCTAAACTCCCCCCAAAACCACTCAACAGTAGTCATACGACATTGTTTTTAAGAACCTTACTTTTTCCTGAACCAATAGAGTTTCACCATGTCCCTTTGAATCACAGTTCTTTATAAAACTCATTAATTAAAAAGGATACAAAATTGTATTTATTTAAAAATGCTGTCACATTATCTGATAACTAAACTTATATGAATTGGTATTTAAAACTTCAAAATGGGTAATTACTAAACAAAATAATCCTCAACAGTTTTTGTTCAGTTAATTTTGGAACTTAATGAGAGAATGTTTTGTTATTAAAAATAATACTGTTTTTTGGTTTTGCACAAAATTGATTATTTTAATCATTGTTAATATTTTCATGAGTACCTCTCTATCTCAACCTTTTCAATGCATTTTATTAAACTATTTAATTTGAGATATTTATATAGTCATATGTAGTTATAAAAAATTATACAGGGAGGTCCTATGTATCATTTATAAGTTTCCCCTATTATAACATTCTTCAAAACTATTGTACCATAAAAGTACTAGGATATTGATATGATGCAGTAAAGATATAAAATACTTTCAGTCACCAATCACCATAAGAATTTCTGGAGTAAATGCCAAGGACAGTTGCTGAAGCACATGGTAATATCATGTTTAGTTTTTAAAGAAAGTGTCAAACTTTTCCAGAGTGACTGTTAGAATTTTACATTTCTACTAGCAATGTATGAGCAATCAATTTTGTCTATATTCTAGCCAGCATTTGCTGCTGTTGCTATTTTTAAGTTAGCCATTCTGATACATGTGCAATGATATTTCTCTGTGGTTTCAATTTGCATTTCCCTAATATCTAGTGATGTTGAACATCTTTTCATTGTTTATTTGCCATCTATATATGCATCGTTTAGGTGATAGGACTCTATTATTTTTGACTATTTTCTAACTGAATTTTTTATTCTTTTACTATTGAATCTTGACAGATCATTGTGCATTAGAGATTCTCGATTTTTGTTAGATGTGTGGTTTGCTAATATGTCCTCCCAGTATGTAGCATGTCTTTTCATCCTCTTATTAGAGGCCTTCCAAGAGCAAAAGTTTTTAATTTTTATGGAGTCCAATTTATTAATTTTCTGGATGGTGATTTTGTGTCAACTCTAAAAACTCTTTGTGTAGCCAAAGATGCTGGAGATTTCCCCAATGATTTTTCTAAAAGTCTTATAGTTTTATATTTCATATTTACATTTATGAACCCTATTGAAGTAAATTTTCTATAAGTTGTTATACTTAAGTCTAGGAGTTTTTCCCCCTGTGGACATACAAATGTTCCGTCACAACTTTTTAATTTTTTTCCACTGAATTCCTTTTGGACTTCTGTCGAAGATAAGTTGAGCATATTTGTATAGGTCTATTTCCTGGTGCTCTGTTCTGATTCATTGATATATGAGTTTATCCCTTTGCCAACCTGTCAATAGCAGATGGTCTTAATCACTGTAGCTATAAAATAAGTCTTGATATCAGGTAAACTACTTCCTCCTATTTTATTCTTCTTTTTCAAAATTGTTTGGGCTATTTTGTTGTTTTTGCTTTTTTTTTTTTGTATTTCCTTATAGATGTTAGAATAATCTTGTCTATATCTACAAAAAAATCTCACTGGGATTTTGATAGAAATTGTGTTCAAAGCTATATGTAAATTTTGGGGAGAATTGACATCTTTACAGTATTGAGGCTTCCAATCCATTAACATGGCATATATATTTAGTTTTCCTTTATTTCTTCAGTATAGTGTGGTTTCCTGTGTATATTTTTTATTTTTTTTATTTTTCATTTTATTTTTTTAGCTCTCATCTTTTTTTTTTATTTCGGCATATTATGGGGGTACAGATTTTAAAGTTTCAATAAATGCCCATTCCCCCCTCCCCCCACAAGTCTGAGTCTCCAGCATGACCATCCCCCAGATGGTGCACGTCTCACTCATTATGTATGTATATACCCGCCCCCTCCCCCTCCCCCCTGCTCAATACCCTATTACTATAGTACCTATGTGTCCACTTAGGTGCTGCTCAGTTAATACCAGTTTGCTGGTGAATATATGTGGTGCTTGTTTTTCCATTCTTGGGATACTTCACTTAGTAGTATGGGTTCCAGCTCTAACCAGGAAAATATAAGATGTGCTATATCACCGTTGTT
>VSMD01035211.1:0-15027 GCA_008750895.1 Mirza zaza
TGGCCTAGAACCACCCCTCCCCACATCCATCTTCTCACTGTTATTAAATCCCGCCTCAATGTTGCTTCCTCACCGAGGCCTTCCTTGGCTCCTCTGTCACACGCTCTGACCCTCGGCCCCACTTTAGCTCCTTGCATGAGGGTTTCTGAGAAATCCTGCGCATGCGTGTGTGTCCGACTCCCCGCTCCAGCGTAGGCTGCCGGGGAGCAGGACCACACGTGTCTGTCTCGTCCGCGGCTACACCCTCGGTGCGAGAGCGGCGTGCGGCGCACTGTTCAGTGAGGAGGCTGAAACGCAGAGGAGCCGACAACCCGGAAGCCTGGGGGCGAGGAGGGGCGAGTTATGAAGCAGCCTTGTCCTCACTGAGTCTATTCCTCCCCTCGCCACGAAACTCCAGCTCTCGAAAGCTGTTTGTAAAACTGAATGAGGAAAAAAGGTGGGAAAAAACCAGGCGCGCCCCTCTGCAGAGCAAGATCAACGTGGCTACGATTTCATTCTTTAGCTATGAGTTTAGGTTCAAAAATTGGAATAGGAAAGGTCCAAATATCCTAGCTCCTGCTACAGCCTCACTGGTGGGTCCTTCCTTTCCTCCCGGGGGTAAAGAGCTGCCTTCACGCCTCAGGGCGGAAGGCACCAACCAGAAAGCACAAGGGAGGGACAGGAGCTCAGCGGCACCTTCTGGGCCCTGGGTTTACGATTGGGGAGGTAAGGCAGGCCGGGAGAGGCACCTGCCCAAGGCTCCAGTTTAACAAGCTCTAACTTCACAAATCTAATCTGCCAGTGACTGTCAGAGACATCCTTAAGCACCTCTAAAAAAGGAAACAAAAAGATGCCTCCAACTGAAAACTAGGATATACTATTGATTGCAAGAGACATCTGATGTTTGAGATATTAAAATGGGGCAGGGGAGCCGTGAGCTGATGTTGTGAGTCCCCCTAGAGCAGAGGTTCCCAACCTGGGTACTGGTGACATTGGGGCTGGGTGATTCTTTGTTGTGGGGCCAGTCCTATACCCTGTGTGATGTCAGTGGCACTCCTAGCCTCCACCCGCTAGACGCTGCAGCACCTTGCCTTGGTGCTAACAGTCGAGATGGCTCCAGACACTGCCACGTGTCCCCAGCAGGCAAAATCACTGGAGTTGAGAACCACTGCGCTAGTGCAGGGAAAACGAGCACATTTCTGTGGCATGTTGCAAGCAAACAAAGGGCAGAAGCACTGAGTTAAATAGGTTTCTTCACTTCAGGCCTTGGAGCCTTCAGGCTGTCATGTGCACGCTGCCGCTGCAAAGGGGAGCAGAGGTGGCAGGGCTTCCCAACAGTCTCTGAACGCAAAGCCCGGCCGCCGCAGAGCACTGGGCAGACCCGTGCTTCCCAGGACTCCACCTTGGGAGACAGCACCCTAGGACCTGGGGGAGGGAGGGAAGGAGCAGCCTACACACAGTCTAGGTTGGCCACCTCGGCGATGCTGGTCTCTGGAGCTGACCTTTTCCAGCCATTGCCCTGCCTTTCTCAGCTCCCCTCGGGGGGCCCAGCACCCAGCACCCAGCCCCCAGCCCAGGGGTGCTGGGTGAAGAAGGCAGTCTGCAAGCCCAGGCCCCGGGCCGGGGGCTGGAGCCAGCTCCTCTGAGCTCTCCTTCCAGGGGACGGCCACACCAACAGCAGAGAGGGGACAGGCTGGTGCCAGCAGAGCAGGCTTTGGAGAGGTAACTCTGGGACTCCAAGGGCAAGGCCTGACCAGCCCCGCCAAAGTGGCAGGTGGTGGCAGTCACACCTGCCCTCTCCACACAGCCCCGTCAGAGCACTCTGACCAGAAAAGACAGCGGGTTTCCTATTTAGCGTCTGGCTGGCCTGAAGCCAGCCAGGAAGGAGGGCCACACCTCACATTATTCAGCCTAGCATTTCCATTGTTAAAAAACCACAGGCACCATAAAGAAAGAGAAGGCAGCGTGAACTGCCTGCTTGCCTGCTGTCACTGCAGTGCTGAACGCGCAGGTTTCTGGGGACTTGGTCTGAGAATGCCACTAGCGCCACCCTAGAAACCAGGAGGAAACGCCCAGGTCCCTGCCCACAAGGGGCTTAGGTAAACTATTTAGAACTCTGACTGCTTTTGCTCCTAGAATTTGATGGAAACTTAGGATGTCACCGTGCCTTCTGTCTCTCCACCCCTGTCCAGCTACGAGCCCCTGCCGCATCCTCAAGCCATTACGGATTACATCCCCATCCGCAACCACAACCCGGACTCTGGTGCCCTGCCACCAGCCTGCCTCCGAAAGTTGAAAACAAACAACTGTGGTTTCCACACCGTACGACGGTGGAGATATTGGTGAATCCACTCCACACGGAAGCCAGGCTCTGTCTGCGGATGGAAGATTCCACAAAAGAAAAAGAGAGACAACGTCCCCACCCTCAGGGAGATTACCACCTAGCACGGGAGAGTGACCGTCAAAGAGCAGCAACAAAACAGCATGTGGCTGTGAGCTGGAATGCCTGGACAAAGGCTCTTAACTGAGTGGTCAGGGAAGTCTTTTGGAGGAGGTGACATTTAGGATAGGTCTAAACCACAAGCAATCAGATGGTGTTCTCGCCTCTTATGTGTCCTGCAGCCTGTCTCCTGCACTCAGAACCAGATGTCTCCCAAGAGCCCCTTGGACAAACTCCCCGCCTATCACGGGAATTCCTACCTCAGCTGCCTCTGCTTGGTTACCTCTGCAGACAGAGAACTCATACCCTCACAAGGAATCCCATTTCCTCCCTGGATGTTCTGTTCAAAAGCTGCCCCATGGAAATCTGCCTCCCTTCAGCTTCTACTCCTTGGCCCTCTACAAGAGCCACAGGGAGCATTTCTGTCCCTGCTTCGGGCCCTCCTGCCCCTGTCAGACAGGGAAGAGCTGTGGTATCTTCCCAGCCATCTCCTCTCTCCGGGCACCTGAGAGGGAGAGAGCCTGCGGCCACCAGAGCTGCTGTGAGCACTGCCAGGGGGGTGCCAACCCGCTGGGCAGCAGGCCTAGGCCCAGCCTCTCCCAGGCTCACACCGTAAGTTCCTGGGCCGGGTTTCAGGCCCCAGGACCGAGAGCCCCAGCCTTCCCATACCAGGTAGGTGGGGGAC
The DNA here is from genome assembly GCA_008750895.1 of Mirza zaza. Lineage (NCBI taxonomy): Eukaryota > Metazoa > Chordata > Mammalia > Primates > Cheirogaleidae > Mirza > Mirza zaza. The sequence goes on from VSMD01035211.1 coordinate 3,105, forward strand.
CCTCCCAGGGGCCCCGAACCGGTGCGCAGACAGTACCTGTTGGAGGCAGAGAGCTCCTGTGAGGGCCAGGGCTGGCTGGAATCCCAGGAGAACTGCTGGGACGTTCCCAGGTGGTCTCTGGTCAAAGAAAACAAGAAACAAAAAATTGCTTTGAGAATGTCGCAGGGCAGAACCCCAGAGTGTCAGAGAGCAGAACGAGACGGTCAGGGCTCAAGGAAACAGAGACTTGGCCGGTCAGCCTCCTCCCTAACCCTGGCCAGACAGGAGCCTGCTGTCCGCCCCCATGTCCACCTCCCTCCCGCACCCCACGGCAGCAGAGCACAGAGCGTCTCTCTGCGGCTGGGCCCAGGAGGAGGGGGAGGACTTTTGGCCGGGACCTTCTGAAACGTCTCCCAGAGCTCCCCTACCCCCAGGCTGCCAATTCATTCACCTCCACTTCTGTCCCAAGGGCTCCAACGCCACCCCACTCCTGCAACCCCAGCTGCCGACTGGACATCCCTCCCCGAATGCCCCCTGCCACCTGAAACTCCAAAGCCACAGCAAGGAGCCCTGGCCCGGGGGTCTGTAAACAGACAGGGTCCTCTGCTAACTGGGGTGACTTCCAAGGTCCCTCCCGATTCCACAGGTCTACGTCTCGTTTGCCCTATAACCTCCGAGCCCGCCTGGCCCCCTCCCCCTTCCGGCGCCCAGGTACACGCTCCAGCGAGGAGCAAAGCGAATAGCGCAGCTACTGTGTTGTCCCCCAAACGCCACTTCACCCATCTCGCCGCCGTGAGAAAGATGCCTTATAAAGTTATCCGGTGATAGAAATAACACTTTCTCGCGGATGAGTGTGATCGTGCAGGGAAACACTGAGAAGAAAATAAGCCTCTCCGTCACCCTACCACGCAGAGGTCACTGCCACCGCCACTCCGGTGCCCATATGCCGATTTGTTTTCTGAGCGTATGTTCGTCCTTAAAACAAAACAAAATCAAGCTGCACGTTCATTTCATGTATCGACTTCGGTGACTATGTTTCCAAAATCATTAACGGGCTGGACAGCACAGACGGCAAGCTCCGTTTGCAGCGCCCGGTCTAGTACCAAACCGCCTGAGCTGGGGTCCAGCCCTGCCTCTTGCCCCCGGTATAACCTCCGCACCTTGGTTTCCTCCTGCGTAAAATGAGTCTGATGACGGAATCCACCCGAGGGAGGTGTTGTGTCAGTGCTAAATGTGAAGGTAGTCTGACATGTGGATATAACATGACTTAATAAAAAAATTCCATTACTGAAAATCTGCTTCAAACAGTAAAAACAAAATTGGGTTGTTCACACAGCTTTGCTCTTAAACTGCTGTGCAGCACTGGACAAGTCACATCACCTCTCTGGTCCTCTGATTCTTCCCCTAAAGAGATTGGGCTAATGGGACTCTTAGGCCCCATTACTCCAGCCGTCCAGCTTTGATTGGCAGTCTTTGACTGGGTTAAAGTAGTGTGAACCCAGGGCTCCAGGAGCAGGGTTTATCCCTTCCTGTCTTAAGGGACAGAAAACAGAGCTGAGGGTGAGTCCGGAAAGCTGTTGGGAGGATGTGAACATAAACAAGAGACTAGCTGGGTCTTCTATGAGGGGAGTCAAGGAGAGAGGTTGCCAGCAGGCTCAGGGGCTCCCGGAAAGATACGCTGGCTGGCAAGAGAGCACCCGAAACTGGAGACCTTACCACGAAGCCCGCTCCTCTCTGCTTAGGCCCAAGGGCCCCAGAAAACATCCCCAAGCTGAGTGACCTCTGGAATCCCCTGAAGTCTGTGTTTTGTTTTTCTCAACTATAAAATGAGGATGAAAACCGGACCCGACCAGGGTTGCAAAGAGCACTAAGTGGGTTAGCACGTGCAAGGTGCTTAGGATAACCTTGGGCACACAGCCATCGCTTTATCAGCCTTAAAGAGAACGAAGACACAAGCCAGGTTGCAGGGTGCAAGGCAGGGGAGTTGAGAGGAGCAAACAGCCTTCACAAAAAGGGAGGAGCAGGCCCAGGGCTGATGCACCGCCCGGCCCCGGGCTCCTTTCTAAGGAGGCTTCTCTCCTGCCACACGGTTGCCTCCGGGCCACAGGGCCACGCCAGGCTCTCCTCTCCCACCTCCCTGCTGGGTCCGGGGACAGAACCCGGCCAGCTTCATCAGCAACTCCCTTCGCCACCCCCCCAACTGGTCCCCAGGGCCTGGAGACGCTCCTCCGTTACATTCCACGTGCGCCTCCCCGCCTCTCATCTCTGCCACGTGGAATCTGCCCCACAAGGCTGGTCGACCGAGTGAGATCCCAGTCCTCTCACCGGAGATCACTGACCAGTGGAAACCCCTGGCTGGCCCCTTTCCAACACGGCATGCAGAAAAGGGTCCAAACCCAGCAGTCCCCCTGGCGAGGGGCTCCGGAGTCCGGACCTGTCCAGACCAACGTCCCACTGGCTTCACTCCAGGCCCAGTCACCTTGACGGGCTGATCTCTGAACATGCCTTTCCCGTGTGGTCCGCTCACACATACCACCTACTTCCTTCCCATCCCTGGGTCACATCTTGTTCTTTCATCCAGTCTCAACTCAAATGCCTCTGCTGCCATGCAGCCTTCCCAGATTGCTTTCCTCGTCGGTAGTCAAACCTCCAAACGCTATAAATGCATGCTGTGGTGCACCCCCAAACCCCTGCGGCAGCAGAGGGGCACAGCTGAGTCCCTTCTCAGGGCAATGTCCTGGGCCGAAGGGAGCTGCCTTACCAAGGCTACGCCTGGCATTGGGGATGTGGGGTTCACATCTAATAAATCACATAAATCTGTCTCAAATTTGTCTGGGAACCTAAGACCCCCTCAATGCTCACATTCCGCCCAGCACCCTTCTAGGAAACCAGCACTCCACCTGCCCCTCAGGCAGCACCGATCTTAACCTGGGCGTCCACTGTGTCTCCGTCTCCGTGGGGGCTGGCGTGTGGCTCTTTGGGAAAGTCGGATGCAGCACCTGGCCTCACGGATGCACGGCCGGTGGGAGGTGGAGGGACGGGCATGGACGGCACAGGCAGATCCCCACCCGGCGTTTTCCTCAGCTGTCTAGGAACAGAGGGAAGTCCCCTTCCTCCTAAAAGCCCTCACAGAACTGTCCCCCGTGTGCTGCTGCCTCCGCCCCTTTGGCAGCAGATGCCATTGACCTTGTTTTAAAGGGAAGCCCCGCCCACTGGTGTGGGGACCCTGCCGTCTCACCTGCCAGCTGTGTACAGGGCTCCTGACTCGGGCACCGACTCCTCTTTGTCCCATCCAAGTGTTAACCAGGCCCGCCCCTGCTTAGCTTCTGAGATCAGACAAGACCGGGCGTGTTCAGGGTGGTATGGCCATAGACTGACTCCTCTCTCTATCCACGCACCCCGCCCACTCATCCTCCGCTGCGTGCCTACTGCCTGTAAGCCAGCACTGAGCGCCAGGACACAAGGGCAGAGCCTACCTGTAGGACACGCGACATCTAGCAGGGAAGCTGCCGCTGCCTGCTCCTCCCTCCAGCAGCCTCGAGCCCTCCAGGGAGGGGAGACACCAGCAGCAGGCAACAGTATGGCACCAACTGGGTCAGGCAGCTGCAGGAGGAACCCTGCTGTCCATGCTGGGTCCTGGTGGAAGGCCCCTTTCTCTGAACTCACTGGCCTGGGGCACTCCCAGGTCCCCGAGAAGCTGGAGTCCCTGTTGGTGCTGTATCTCTCCACTTCAGCCTCCAACCCGGTGCCATCGTGGACGATGCAGCCACCTGAAGGTTCAACCCAGTCCATCCCCAAGTCTCAACCAGATCTGACCAACACGGAGACACTGCCAGCCTGGGGCAGGGATGGTACCAGACCGGGCCAGGCCAGGCCAGGCCACTGGGGCTCTGGCTGGGTGACCTCCCCAGCAGCAGGACAAATCACCCCAGTTGACCATACCACCCATAGGGAGGAAGCCATTTCCAGGTCTTTTCCAATTAAAAACTCCCTAATCTATTTATAGTGCACCAGGCTCCTCAACTAAGCCAAAGCAAGACTGAAGTGGCAGCTCAGGGCCCAAGTGATCCCACACTGGGGCCTTTTGCATTCTCTGGGCTTCAGGCCCTGTGGTCCTAGGTCATCCTAGGTGACCACCCAGACTCACAGCCATGCAGGCCCTGGAGCCTCCAGGAAGCGCAGTGAGGTCAGAGCAGAAGAGAGACGCGCTCCGGGGTGCCTCTCCCCCCAACCCAACTCCCACAAAACACATTTCTTCCTGGTGGCAACTCTACTGGGACCTCTTTGGCTGAAACCACAGGAGCCAAACATACACAGATGAACTGACCATGAAGGAAACCAGCCCAAGGGAAGTCACTAATCCAGTGTCAATGCTGAGAGCCAGAGATGCTAATTTTCTCATCGGCGGTTTACAGTGGCTGCCCGATGTAGAATAAAACTTGTACAGAGAGCTGGGAGCAGTGGCATGTGACTGCAGTTCCACCTACCCAGTAGGACCGCTTGAGCCCAGGGGTTCGTGGCCAGCCTGGGCAACATGGTAGGCGGCACACACAGGGCATCCCTGGGGCAATGAGACTCCCGGTGCTCTGGGAAGAGGAGAGTTTGGAGACACAGGGCTCAGCTGTCACAAGGAAGGAGAGCTACAGAGCGAAGACCTGGTCCTCATGTTCAAAACACCCCTTAACTATTTTGAGGCGTTAGGAGCTCAGGCACTGGTGTCTCACTGACAGATGTTCAAATCCCAGGCCTACATATTATGACAACAACCATGCCACTCGGGCTCCGTTTCCTGCGCTGAAGCGGGACGAGAACACAGTGGCCCCAGGCTTCCGGCGCGTGGAGAGGGTTAAGGACAGACGGACCACTCTCAGCACGGGTTCTGGCGTAGAGCACACTCACAGGCACTACACAACAGCAAGAAGAGAAAGACAACACCATCTCCTTTCCTTCCTTTCTCTTCTTTGCTTCTCAACTTCCACCCTAGAAGCCGACTCCTGGCCTCGCTCCTCTTTTCACGACCACCGAGAGAGCACATCTCTCAGAGAGGGGGGAGGGGAGCTCTCACGGCGCTTGGGGAGGAGAGGGTAAGAGTGTCCTCGTCAGCCTTGCTGTGCTGCTGGGGTGCCCTTGGGTAACCAGGCAGACATCGCTTCAGTGGTCCCCAACTTCCTACTTCACAGCTGCTCACAAGATCCTTAGGACAACCCTGTGATCCAGGCAGGGCAGGGGCTCTTGGGCCCATTTCGCAGATGACACAGAGGCTGGTGACACTGACTGAATGAAGGGGAGGCCCCTTCAGGGCCCTTGCCCTTTGCTAAGCTCTGGTCTGGCTTCGCCTGCACAGAGGGCCGGGAAGGAGCGGGGCCAGGTGTAGCGAGACCCAGCGGGGGCGGCGGCCTGGAGCTGAGAGTGCCCTCCAGTCCTGTTAGGATCCCCGACTTACCCACTTCCTTACAGCATGCACAGCCGTGCAAACCACCAGGAATCCCTGAGCATTAAAAATCATAAAAAGGAATACCGACCCGAACTTGGGTTCAGGGGCAATGAGAGTTCACTGAAATGTTGGAAAAACATGTTTCGTCACCGGGCCAACAGGTGTTGGTAATCACCTGCCGGCTCACAGATGTGACTCCTGTCTTATGGTTGAGAAACTAGGTAGGTGCCGAGAAGGGAACCTAGTCAAATCCCAAACCTGGGCATTCACGACCAGAACCCAAGCGCAGGTGTCTGAAAGCTCTAGTCCTATTTCCCAAACTCGGTTACTCATCGGGGTCACTGGGGCCACTTGTTAGAAATACAGATTCTGGGATCTCACACCTGGAGATTCTGGTTTAGTAGGTTTGGGGAGGAACTCAGAAATCATCATTTCTAGCAAGCCATCTCAGTTGGTCACTGCTTAGTTAGCAGATGTGGGGAAAACTGATAGCCTCGTCTATAGCAGGGCAGTCCCAGGACCCAGCCACCCATGGGGTCCCAGGCCAGATTTAGGGTCAGGTGAGGCACCTGGCAGCCTTCAAATGCCTGTTGCCTCCACCCCGACCTTCTAAAAGCATCAGGTTCCCCAAAGAGTCACAGCTTTGACGTGAGGCTTAGTTATCTATTCTGGTTCCCAGGATACTTTGCAAATTAGAGAAGATACAAGCCTGTTAGCTGAGGACTCATGACTGAGTCCTCAGAGTCCTCCCTAGCTTAGGTGAGGATGAGGAGGAGAAAGGAGAAGGTACAAGAGCTGTGAGGACCCCATGCAGGGAAAGGTACAGGGAGCAGGTTCCCGGGAGGGGCACAGGCAGCAGGGGAGGGAGGGGCCTGCCGCAGGGCCTGGCCTCCTCCTCAAAGTCTTACCTTAAGCCCGGAGGGCAAAGGCCTGACTTAGAGGACAGGAACAATAGGTTTTAAGCAATTGTGTCCCCAGGTGTTTGGCTGGACAGAGCTGATGGGGGAGGGAAATCACAGCTAGCAGGATATTGTCACTGTGCCTCAGGCAAGGGAAGAGTCCAGGTGACCTGCTGGTGCAGTCTGTGTGCTCCCTGTCAACTTCATGGGACTTTCTGAGCACTGAGGAGGGGAATGGAGAGCTCACAGCATCATCCCTGCCCCCAGGGAGCTGGCAAATTGGCGGCATGAATGATCTCTTCCCACCTCAGCTACAGCACCAGCTTTCACAGCCATCCCTCTCACCACACGAGGCTGGGCCGGTATCAAATAAATGCACGTCTGTCTCCTGGGCACTGGGTTCGCTCAGAAGTGTTTGATGAATGAACGAAGACTCGGCTCAAAGCAGCTATCAGAACTAAGTTCAGCAACGTGGCTAATGGCTGATTTTAAATAATACACATGTGTATGTGTGTAGATAAAAAGAAAGAAAAAGAGACAGAGGGTGAGACCAAGAAGGGGGCCAGGGAGACAGAGCCCCAATTCCCTGCACATAGTATGAATTATAAATCAGTGAGCAGTCCAACTCAAAGAAAGCCAAGAGCACATGCAGGTGGTGTGCAGAAAAACAATTGCAAATGATCAATGAACAAGAAAAGAGGCTCATCCTCACTCAAAATTGGAGAAAGACAGATCAAGACTACAAAATGCTATTTTTTCACTCATGGGATAAATAAGATCTTTTGTGACTGACAACCCCTCGTTACCAAGATCTGCAGAAACAGGTGGGCATGCCTCTCTCTGAAAGGCAATTTGGAGATATCTATCAAAATCTATCTATCCTTTGGCCTAACAACAATTCTAGGTAAGTACAGAGGTATTTTGTGGATCATTTTTTGTAGAGGGGAAACAACTCCTGGGAAACAACCTAATGCCCACCGAGCAAGGGGGACTGATCGGTGTATCGGGCTTAGTGTAGACAAGGTTCTCGCTTTTATAAAAGGGTGTAAATAAAACATATATGCTCATATATGCATGAAAAATTGCTAAAAAAAATACACACGAACGTTTGATGCTGGCTGATTCTTAAAAGTGAAACCAAAAAAAGGAAGACTATTATTTTTACAGTATACCCTATTTGAATATGTGAAAATTTCCACGATAGACAGACAGAGAAAACTGTATGTGGTATTGGTACAGGAATAAAGAGAAAGATCAGTGGGAAAAGACGGACAAGGACCAGACCCCGGCTTGCTTCTTAAGGCCACGGAGAAAGGCTGACTCAGTCAATCAAGACTGCAGGAATGACGGGCAAACTATCTGAAGGATATTAAGGCAGGCCCATTTCTCGCATGGTTTCTGAAATTAAATTTCTTATGGATTAAAATTTTTAAGGGGGGAGAAACAGTTCATGAGATTGCCAGAAGAAAATATTACCATATTTTATTGGTAAAGACCTTTTCAAGTATGACCTCAAAGGTTAGACACCATTAAAGGAAAAGACTGGCTAATGTGTCTATTAAAATAGAGCTTAAAAATCACAATCAGAATTATAAAACATCATAGAAAGTTAAAACCATTTCCCCATCTGATGATACAGGAAAAACTAAACTGTATCTTCTACTCTCCATCCAAAACCAGTCTCCACTTCTGACATCAGACGTGCAGGGGGTTTTCCCTACAGACCAACCACTCCGCTCTCCAGCCCAGCAGACACCAGCTAGGCGTCCTACAATTAATTCAATTCTGACACTGTCTACCTGGAGATAGTGTCAGATCCCACAGGCTGAAGGCTCAATCCCAAAGACTGTCCCCTGCTTCAGACGCCAATGCCAATTGCAAGTGAGAGATTGTCACCTATACTTCTGATTAACCAGCTATAAATTCCAGCTCTCACAGGTCCCTCCCCGGGTTTGATTAATTTGCTAGACCAGCTCCCAGAACTCAGGGAAACACTTAATTTACGTTTGCCCATTTATTACAAAGAATATAGACGAAGAGATGCACAGACGCGAGGAGGGGACACAGATTCTGTGCCCTCCCCAGGCGCGCCATGCTCCAGAAATCTTCATGTGTGCAGCTATCTGGAAGCTCCCTGAACCCTGTCCTTCTGGGGTTTTATGGAAGCTTTATCACATAGGTGTGACTGATTCTAGCATTGGCCACTGGTGATCTCCGCCATCTCCAATCCCTTCCCCCTCCCTGGAGGTTGCAGGGTAGGGACCGATAATTCCAACTCTCTAATCACACCGTGGTCTTTCTGGTGACCTGCCTCCATCTTGAAGCTTTCTAGGGTCCCCCACCCACTAGTCATGCCATTAGCATACAAAAGACACTCTTAATTCCAAGGGTTTCTGCCAGGAAACTGGAATGGAAGACCAAACATATATTTCACAATATCCTACTGCTTGTGATCAAGACCCTTCTCTAAGAACAGTCCAAACCCCCAGGGTTCCTTGACTACTGCTCTTTGGACCTGCCAAGAGGCATGCAGAACAGGACTTGGGGGCCCCTGCAACCGTGAGTGGCTGTTTCTGCTAGACAGTTGCTGAAGAAGAAAAGGCAAGTCTGCAGAGAGCACTGACGAGGGTGGGCACAGACATGACAGCATCCCAGAGGCAGGACAAACCTCCTCGGCACCTGCTTTTCCTGTCCTTAAGCTTGTGCTTGTGTGAGATGCCCATAACCCTCTAATAAAAGCCCTTTTTGCATAAGTTACTGTGAGTGGGTTTCTAGTCCTTTACAACAAGACATTCCCTTCCCAAGACATCCACCAAACCACACTGCCCTGTCATTGGTCAACGCTAGCCCAGAGGCTGCCCGTTAGACTGACATCTGGAATAGTCTCCTGTGACTACACACCATTGTGGCTTTTTAACAGGCCCCAGGCAGAACTTCCATCATCTCTCCGTGGAAAATCACACCACACAACTGCTCAGAAACCGTTCCTTCTCCTCCCATAAAGTGGGATTTTCCACTCATACGGCACCCTTTTGTTGTTGTTTTCTGAGAACCTTGGCATTTACTAACTTCAATCGCTCTGCATTGCTAATCCATATATAGAAGACTTTTCAGTAAAAGGTGTGACTTTACATTTATAAATAATGCTCAAAATCACCGAGAGTGTTGCTTTTCACAGGACTGGGGAAATGGTCGGGAAGAGCTGAGGTTATTTTGGGAAATAGAAATAAGCAATAATCTCTCCGAGGCGCAGCCACAAAGGCACTTGCAAACCACTCAATTCCAAGGAAGAGGAGGGCTTGTCAGCTCCTGCAGGCACAGAGGGAAAGTTCTTATCGTGAACCAACACCGCAAAACATGCACAGAGATTCTGGGCAAAAAAAAAAAAAAAAATTTCAAACGTCAAAAAGAGCATTTAGGATAGAGAAGACCACACAAAATGGAGAAGACATAGGTAGTAGTTTATAGTTGAATGAAATAAGATTCCTTGGGAAATGGCATGAGCAGGTTTAAAAACCTCTCTGAAAAGACGACTGAGAACCTCATCTGTTCAGGAAAATGGCAGGATGCGAGGAACAGGCGGCCTTCAAGGTAGCTCAAAGGAGTGTCACTCAGAGAGCTCAGGGCATGCCAGAACCCCCTGCAGTGTGGGTTAAAACACGGACTGCAGGACCCGACCCCTGGAGCTTCTGATCCGGTAGGTCTGGGGTAGGGCCTGAGAAATTCCACGCCAAACAAGTTCCCAGGTGCCACTGGCACTGCTGGTCCGGCAACTCCACTTTGAGAACTACTGGTCTAGAGGAAGACACGGGGTTTGGATGTAGGGCCATTAAAAAAGGCACAAGAATCAAAACAATCCTCAAATTATTCCTGACTTGAAAACACCCTCTGCTCGCGCCACATCCTCCAAACGGGTGGTGCTGGTGGAAACCGCAGAAACCACATCAAGTTGGTCCACGTGCTCCAGGGAAAGAAGAGTGAACCCAACGGGCAGATCCTCTGAGAGTAAAGAATCAGCCAGTCCACAAATATTCAGGTTGTTGTAAAAGCTCCTTGATATTTCCATTGCTATCTCTAAATTCTGCTGGTTAAGAAAGTTCTGCATCTGCACAACTGATAATGAGAATCCACTCTTCCTCTGCAAGAGCTGAGCCAGCTGGAGGGGACATGGTGTCCAAAAGCATTGCGTCCCCCCAGCCCTGCCTGTTCTCCTGCTTCCCAAGGGTTTGCCCTTGCTCTGTCCTCTCCATACCCCTTCCTGCAGTGGCACCTGCCCACACCTGCCAATCAACACGTATCATTGTTATATACCAGAAGCAGAAAGCAAGTGAAGTGTTGATCTGAGATGGGCAGGAGCCATCTCCTTGCCTCCCAGCCTGGCATGCTCCTTTTTCCATGGTGGAGAGAACAATGGGCATCGCTGGCTGCTCCTAACACCGTTACCAAAAAGACCTGGGCAGGTGTGTGTAGTCTGGCCCTGAAACAAACCTCTGTTGGCCAGAACACAAGACCACTTTTGAAGCTTAGCAGTAACCAGAGATACAACCAGAGGATTTCAAGCAGAGGAGAGGGAAGAGCATATGAATCAAAACAGAAATCTGAGAAAGACACACAAAGAGGAACAGAGGAGGATGAGATGTGATTCTGGGGAACAGGAAGCAGAAGACAGCCTTAGCGCTAAGCTCCACTCTTCTCCTCTGTTTCTGAGAAATTCTTTTTATCCCACTTATAAAAGTAATACAGGTCCAAGGAACACATGGTAGAAAACATAAAAAAGTAAAAAGAGAAAATGAAAACCTCCCTAATCCCATCCCTGAGAAAGAACCACCGTTAACAGGTACGTCCCCAGCTGATGCGACGGCACAGGTGGGAGAGAGGGCACTTGGCCAGCAGCAGTCGGGAGAGGAGGGAGGTGGAGGTGGAGGTGGAGGTGGAGGTGGAGGTGGAGGTGGAGGTGGAGGTGGAGGTGGAGGCGGGCTCTGTCCTCCACGTGGGACACACAGAGCCTGAAAGGTTTTCAGAACTAGCCCAACGCTCTCCTTTAGAGACGGGGAACTGAGATTTCAGGATCCTGGAGATGCACAAAAGAACTCAGTACACCAGGGAAGAGCAGAGCTGTAGGCAAGACTGCAGCCAAGTCCTCTCTGGTACACACAAGAGAAGGATCAAAAGTATTTGGAAATCAGTGCAGCTTGTACCAAAAAAACAAAACAATCCCATTTCTCTTGGAACTACTATAATTCTGGTACCAAGACAGCTCTCTTTAGCAAGAACACACGCCCACATTCACAGACAGCCTGGCAATGCAATGGGAACGCGGCCACCCCTCCTGGGCTAATGCTACCTGAGCCGCATGCTGGGTTCCCAGATGCAGGGGACGGAGCACATCCTCTCCACAGCATCATGGAGGACACGATGCCACTGGTTTGGCATAGCAGTGCCCCAAGACACCCCTGGTGGCTTCTCACACTGGGACGGGGAAATGTGTTAGTTTCCTGGGGCTGCCATAACATAAACCATAAACTGGGTGGTTTAAACAACATAATTTATTGCTGCTCAGTTTTGGAGACTAGAAGTTTGAAATCAAGGTGCTGGCAGGGTTGGTTACTTC
>VSMD01035212.1:0-17265 GCA_008750895.1 Mirza zaza
AAAAGAAAACTACAGACCAATATCCCTAATGAATATAGATGCAAAAATTTTCAACAAAATCTTAGCTAACCGAATCCAGACGCTTATCAAAAAAATAATCCATCACGACCAAGTGGGCTTCATCCCAGGGATGCAGGGATGGTTCAACATACATAAATCTATAAATGCAATTCACCACATAAACAGAAGTAAAAACAAAGACCACATGATTCTTTCAACAGATGCAGAAAAAGCTTTTGACAAAATTCAACACCCTTTCATGATACGAACACTTAAGAAAATAGGCATAGAATGGACATACCTAAAAATGATACAAGCCATATATGACAGACCCATAGCCAACATCATACTGAATAGGGAAAAATTGAAAGCATTCCCACTTATAACTGGAACCAGACATGGCTGCCCATTATCTCCACTTCTATTCAACATAGTGTTGGAAGTCCTGGCTACAGCAATCAGACAGGAAAGTGGAATTAAAGGTATCCAAATAGGGGCAGAAGAGATCAAACTTTCACTGTTTGCTGATTATATGATATTATATTTAGAAAATCCCAAAGATTCAACCAAGCAACTCCTGGAACTGATAAGTGAATTTAGTAAAGTCTCAGGATACAAAATCAACACACAGAAATCAGAGGCATTCATATACGCCAACAACAATCAAATGGAGACCCAAATTAAAGACTCAACTCCCTTCACAATAGCAACAAAGAAATTAAAGTACCTAGGACTATACTTAACCAAGGAAGTAAAAGACCTCTACAGGGAGAACTATGAAACACGGAGAAAGGAAATAGCAGAGGATGTAAACAGATGGAAATCCATTCCATGCTCGTGGATCGGCAGACTCAACATCATTAAAATGTCTGTGCTACCCAAACTCATCTACAGATTCAATGCAATACCTATTAAAATCCCATCAGCATTCTTCACAGATATAGAAAAAATAATTTTACGCTTTGTATGGAACCAAAGAAGACCCTGAATATCAAGAGCAATTCTAGGCAACAAAAACAAAATGGGAGGTATTAATATGCCAGATATCAAACTATACTACAAAGCTGTAGTAATTAAAACAATCTGGTATTGGCACATAAATAGGAATATTGACCAGTGGAACAGATCCGAGAATCCTGATATAAAACCATCCTCATATAGCCATCTAATCTTTGACAAAGCAGAGAAAAACATATGCTGGGAAAAGAATCCCTTTTCAATAAATGGTGCTGGAAAAACTGGATAGCCACTTGTAGAAGGCTAAACCAGGACCCACACCTTTCACCTCTCAGAAAAATCAACTCACCCTGGAAAACAGACTTAAACCTAAGGTATGAAACTATTAGAATTCTAGAGGAAAATGTTGGAAACACTCTCCTAGACATTGGCCTAGGCAAAGAGTTTATGAAGAAGACCCCAAAGGCAATCAAAGCAGCAACAAAAATAAACAAATGGGACATAATGAAACTAAAAAGCTTCTGCACAGCCAAAAAAATAGTCATGAAAGTAAACAGACAACCTACAGAATAGGAGAGAATTTTTGCATCCTACTCATTCGATAAAGGGCTGATAACTAGAATATACTTAGAGCTCATGAAAATCAGCTAGTAAAAATCAAATAACCCTATTAAAAAGTGGGCAAAGGACTTGAACAGAAATTTTTCTAAAGAAGACAGAAGAATGGCCAACAAACATATGAAAAAATGCTCACCATCTCTAATCATCAGGGAAATGCAAATCAAAACTACAATGAGATATCACTTAACTCCAGTGAGAATGGCCTTTATCAAAAAGTCTGCAAATAACAAATGCTGGTGTGGATGCGGAGAGAGAGGAACACTCCTACACTGCTGGTGGGACTGCAAACTAGTTCAACCTCTGTGGAAAGCAATATGGAGATACCTTATAGCGATACAAGTGAATCTACCATTTGTCCCAGCAATCCCATTTCTGGGCATCTAGCCAAAAGATCCAATGACAGTCTATAAAAAAGACACCTGCATTCGCATGTTTATAGCAGCACAATTCATAATCGCAAGGCTGTGGAAACAGCACAAGTGCCCATCAATCCAAGAATGGATTAATAAAATGTGGTATATGTATACCATGGAGTACTATTCAGCTCTAAGAAACAATGGTGATATAGCACATCTTATATTTCATGGTTAGAGCTGGAACCCATACTACTAAGTGAAGTATCCCAAGAATGGAAAAACAAGCACCACATATATTCACCAGCAAACTGGTATTAACTGAGCAGTACCTAAGTGGACACATAGGTACTTCAGTAATAGGGTATTGGGCAGGGGGGAGGGGGGAGGGAGAAGGGGGGCGGGTATAAACATACAAAATGAGTGAGATGTGCACCATCTGGGGTGTGGTCATGCTGGAAACTCAGACTTGTGGGGGGAGGGGGGGAAGGGCATTTATTGAAACCTTAAAATCTGTACACCCATAATATGCTGAAATTTAAAAAAAAATGGAAGAAAATAAAAAAGAAAACTTACAGAGCCTCACTCATTCAAAATTTGACGTTTCAAGAGTGTGAAGCTGTATGGTGGGATAACTGCTCACCATTAACATAAAGGTTAAAGTTTTCCATTCATAATAAATAAAAATTCATTTACTTATAATAAATATGTAGCAAGGCTGAATTCAGGAAATACTTATTAAGAAATCTACTTGTGACCATTACTATGAGGGATATGAAAGTAATTGAAACAGATATGAAACACAAAAATACTATCTTTAAAGAGCTTAGGACACACAGTGGCTCACACCTATGATCCCAGCACTTTGGAAGGCAGCAGGAAGATCACTTGAGGTGAGGCCAGGAGTTAGAGACCAGCTTGAGCCACACAGTGAAACCCTATCTCTACAAAAAAAAAAAAAAAATCAGGCATGGTGGTGCTCGCCTATAGTCTCACCTACTGGAGAGGCTGCGGCAGGAAGATCACCTGACCCCAAGATTTTGAGGCTGCAGTGAGCTATGATGGCACCACTGCACTCTAATCCAGGCAACAGAGTGAGACCCTGTCTGAATTTAAAGGAAAAAAAAAAGAAAAAGCTCACATGCTCATATTAAATATTTAGGTAACATTTAAACATCAGGCAAATATATTTAACCTAATTTTACCTAATTACCTATAATTTTAAAACTATAGGTAAAAATACCTAATTTTACATATATATTTACCTAGTTTGCCTTAAGTATATTTAAACATTTATATCAAAATATATGTATATAAAATAAATTATATAATATAAATACATTAATACATATTTATATGTGTTAATTGAGTAAATGCATATTTAATAAATATTTAAGGCGGCCGGGCACGGTGGCTCAAGCCTGTAATCCTAGCTCTCTGGGAGGCCGAGGTGGGCGGATCGTTTGAGCTCAGGAGTTCGAGACCAGCCTGAGCAAGAGCGAGACCCCATCTCTACTATAAATAGAAAGAAATTAATTGGCCAACTAATATATATATAAAAAATTAGCCGGGCATGGTGGCACATGCCTGTAGTCCCAGCTACTTGGGAGGCTGAGGCAGCAGGATTGCTTGAGCCCAGGAGTTTGAGGTTGCTGTGATCTAGGCTGACGCCACCGCACTCACTCTAGCCTGGGCAATAAAGTGAGACTCTGTCTCAAAAAACAAAAAAAAAATATTTAAGGTAAATTAGATAAATAAAAATACAAACACATAAAGATCCAATTATATGTAAAAAAAAATTATGTAACTAAGTGCTATAAGAGTTTAGAGTACAGAAGAAATTAATGGAATGTGGGCTATAAGGACCAAGGAAGCCTTTGAAGAGGTAGTTCTTGTCTAAGTTTTAAAGGACAGGTCCAGTGTCAGGTGAGAATGGACCATTAAGGATGGTCAGGCCAGGCGCGGTGGCTCACGCCTGTAATCCTAGCACTCTGGGAGGCAGAAGCGGGCAGATTGCTTGAGGTCAGGGGTTCGAAACCAGCCTGAGCAAGAGCAAGATCCTGTCTCTACTATAAAGAGGAAGAAATTAATTGGCCAACTAATATATATAGAAAAAATTAGCCGGGCATGGTGGCGCATGCCTGTAGTCCCAACTACTCAGGAGGCTGAGGCAGGAGGATTGCTTGAGCCCAGGAGTTTGAGGTTGCTGTGAGCTAGGCTGACGCCATGGCACTCACTCTAACCTGGGCAACAAAGTGAGACTCTGTCTCAAAATAAAATAAAAGGATGATGAGAAAGCTGACCTGTCTGACGCAGAATGCTTACGAACTAAAGAGAATAAGAGACATTTGCAATCTCCTTATCTTCCATATATAGAGCACGATGCCTTACACAAAGCAAGTAATAACAATGACTGAATGAATGAAAAGTAAGTAGAGAGCAGGCTGGATCATATACTGTAGTCCCAAATTTAAGTTTTTCAGAAAGGAATGCCTTGATGAAAATGGCATTTTATAAAGAGTGATCTGGCAGCAGTAAAGTCCCCCCCAAAAGGCTACTCACAAAACCACTGCAATAAATCTTTGACAATTTCCTCTCAAAAAAAAAAAAAAAAGAAGAAGAAGCCAAATGGGTCCTACCGGCTGGTCCAGGACCTGAGGCCTACCCATACACCCTGTAGTGCCTAATCCCTACACTTTACTTTCTCATATTCCACCCTCCACTACCCACTTTTCTGTTCTGGACCTCAAAGATGCCTTCTTCACTATCCCCTTAGACCCAGCCAGTTACAATCTCTTTGCCTTTATGTAGGAAGATCCTGGCACAAATACATCTAGACAACTCACTTGGACTGTCCTTCCCCAGGGGTTTTGGGACAGCCTACACCTATTTGGTCAGGCTCTGGCCTAGTACCTACTCCAAAGTCCCTTACAGCCTAGCACTGTTCTCCAATACATTGATGATCTACTGCTCTGTAGCCGCTCTTTACGGCACTCTAAGACCCACACTGCCTCTCTACTTAACTCCCTTGCTTCCAAGGGCTATTGAGTGTCCCCCTCCAAAGTCCAGCTGTCCAAGCCCACGGTCACTTACCTTGGGCTTCAACTCACCCCCAGGTCCCGGGATCTCACTGTTGACCGACAAGGGGCTCTTCACGATCTCCAACCACCCATGACCGCTGAACAGATTCTGTCCTTCCTTGGATTTGTTGGTTTTTTCCAACACTGAATCCCTTACTTCTCTCTCCTTGCTAAACCCCTCTATGAGGCAGCCCGTGATGCCTCTACTGGCCCTTTACTAAACCCCCAAGCTGTCGGCCACACATTTCTAAAGCTTGGTAATGCTCTACTCCAGGCACCACCTCTAAGACTCCCTAATCCTAAAAAACCCTTTTACCTCTACACTGATGAGTGCCAAGACCTGGCCTCAGTGTCCTTGACAAGACTTTCAGCTCCTGGAACCCACCTACCTGTACTCCAGTGGCTTATTTATCCAAACAACTAGACACCATGGTCCATGGCTGGCCACCTTGCCTTAGGGCACTGGGCGAGGCAGCCTCTCTCGCCAGGGAAGCACTAAAACATTCCCTAGGACAGGACCTTCATGCCTTTTCTACCCATCATCTTCAAGATCTCCTAACACACTGCTCGTTGACACTTCTCAACCCATCGCCTTCAAGATATCCTAACTCACCGCTCGTTGGCGATCCTCACTCCCTCTAGATTACAGGAATTCCATCTCATATTCATAGAGAATCCCAACATTACTATAACACAGTCTCCTACTTAAAACTCTGCTATTTTGCTGCCCATCCTGTCCTTAAACCTTTCCTCTCACTCCTTCCCTGAGATGGTCAATGCCGTCACCACCTCTAGTGTAAGATACTGGGCTATAAGGACAATATACACCTTCCAGCTTCTGTTTACTGCTTGTTTGCTAACCGCAAGGCATTATGAGTACATTATGGGGTGCAGAGGAAAAAGACAAAGAACGCGGAAACCCAAGTCTCTCAGCTAGGACCCGGAACAGGCTAGAGCCTATCAGGGGCAGGATGAAGTAAAAATCACTGGGGGGGCAGATGCATGACCAGTGTGTAAACAACTAAGTTATAAAAAGGGGACTAACACACAAAGGAGGGTCCCTGCCCAGAGAAGAGGCCACTGCACTGGCACTCTGGGGGCTCGGACCCTAGCTCGAGCTAGACAATAAAACTCCTTTTGATAATTACAGCCTCGGTGACTCTGTCTCTCTGTCCTGCGGCCTTGTGAATCTCGTTTATAACACTAGGCCTGACCTCTCAGACCAACCCCTCTCAGATGCAGACTTAACATTGTCTGTTGATGGCAGCTTGTCCATGGGAGATGATGGCAAATGCCAGGCAGCCTATGCCCTTGTCTCGGCCCCTCAGGTTATAGAGGCTTCTCACCTCCTCGAGGGCACCACTTCCCAGAAGGCAGAACAGACTCTGGCTGGACAACTTGTTCCTTCTCATCCTTCTCATAACCTCATTCTCACCTCTTGTTTAGATATCATACAGCATACCCTCTCCTTCCTAAATTCCTCTGAAATAATCCCTAATATTTCCCACTGTTTCCTCTGTGCCTCTCTTCAGTGATCCCTGCTGGATGCTGTCCCTCTAAACTATTCTAACCTCCAAACGACTCCCTCATCAGGTCCCTCATGCTCCACTCCTCTCACTCACATTCCCCTTTGGGAACCTGAGCCTACAGGCCAACCCAATGCAGATTGCATGTGCTCTCTCACCTCCCACACTGACCCCAACCTACAATTTCATGTACCCTGCCTTACCAACCATACTGTGACCACAACCACCTTCTCTGCTCCGGGACAGTTTTTCTGGTGCAATGGAACACTTACCCACTGCGTCAATACATCCACCCCAGGTTCTTGTTTCCCTGTCATGGTCGTCCCTCAATTAACTCTATACAGTAAGTCTGAGTTTGGATAGCTTCTCCCAGGGAGCTGGCCGAGACAAGCCATCTTTCTACCTGTCATGGTAGGTCTCAGCTTGGCATCTTCCTTTGCAGCCTCAGGGCTCGCGGGAAGGTCCCTGGGCCACAGTGTCATTTCTGCCCAAGATTTTGCAGGTCGCCTACAAATCGCCCTAGAAACCACTTCTTCCTCACTAGCCTCAATACAAAGACAACTAACATTGCTGGCTCAGGTTACTCTGCAAAATCAAAAAGAATTAGATCTGCTGACAGCTGAAAAAGGAGGAACCTGCCTTTTCCTTCGTGAAGAATGCTGCTACTATGTCAATGAATCGGGCCTTGTGGAGCAGAACATAGACAAGCTCACCAACCTGAGTGAAGACCTGCACAACCGCTGCCGCCACCGCCAGGATGTATCCCCCTTCAACTGGATGCAATCCCCTTTGGCTACCTACCTATTACCACTAATAGGAACCATTGTCATCATCTGCCTGATCTTTCTCTTTGCTCCCGGTCTTTTACAGTTCCTCCAGCGCTGCCTACAAGAGCTGTAATGAGTAGAAGTATACCAACTACTTCTTCATCCATACTCCCCACTACCAACCACCCCTCCACCAGCCAACCCCCTCCAATAGCCCCTAACTACACCCCCTCCTAGCAGGAAGTAGTCAGAAAGAGCGGCATCCATCATAACCAAAAGGCCGGAATGTAACGCTGGTGTCAAGCACTCTCCTCTCCCTAGATCAAAAAAGGAAAGGCTCATGAGACCAGACCCACCAAGGACAAAACTGTCAGGCCCTGCTGAAAGGAACCACACCCATATGTCCACCCAGATAAGAACGTTTCTGCTCCTGGATTCCACAAATACCCCCAGCCCCTCCTATTTCTCAATGACCACCCAAGGTCACAATGGAAAATCCCCAGCTCTTCCCTCCAAAAGTTCCTAGCCAGGCCCAAAGGGTATAAAAGGCCTCAGCCCCTTCAAAGGGAGGTGACTTCTGGGCCCCCCCTCTCTTGGGGCCCTAGAACTTTGTCCAGAAGTGTATAATAAAGCTATGTGGTTTGGACCCCACCCTTTCTCTCTCTCTGTATGTCTTTTTTTTTTTTTCATCACCACTGAAAAACCTTAAAGTATTAATACAGGAATTTATCCATTTCTTCCTCATTACATAGTTTTTGGGCATATGGATTTCTATAGTAGTCGAACATAATGTTTTGTATTTCTGTGGTGTCTGTTGTGACCTCTCCTTTTGCATTTCTTATTGAGTTTATTAGAGTCCTTTCCATTTGAGTTCTTGTCATCCTAGCCAGAGGGCTGTCAATTTTGTTGATCTATTCGAAAAACCAGCTTCTGGTTTTGTTGTTCTTCTGTATAATTCTCTTGTTCTCTATTTAATTTAGTTCTACTTTGATCATAGTTATTTCTTTTCTTCTGCTGGGATTAGAATAGGTTTGCTCTTCTTTTTCCAATTCCTTGAGTCTATTCATTAGGTTTTCTGTATCTAATCTTTCTGTTTTTTGGATTTGAGCATTTATTGCTATTATTTTTCCGCTCAGATATGCTTTTGCTGTATCCCACAGGTTTTGGTAAGATGTGGCTCCATTATCATTTTGTTCGAAGAAGCTCTTGATTTCCCTCTGAATTTCCTCCTTGACCAATAATTCTTCAATAATAGATTGTTTAGTATCCATGACTTTATGAGGCATTGAGTGTATCTATAGGAATGTAATTCTAATTTTATACCACTATGGTCAGAGAAGACACATGGTATTATTTCTATTTTCTCAAATTTTTTGAGATCTGCTTTGTGGCCTAGTATGTGATCAATTTTGGAGAAGGGTCCATGGGCTGCTGAGAAAAATGTAAACACAATTTATTTTCTTTTCTGTTGGGTAGATGCCCATTAATGGGATTGCATGATCAAATGGTATTTCTACTTTTAGTTCTTTGAGCTCTCTCCATATTACTTTCCATAGAGGTTGTACTAGTTTGTAATCTCAACAGCAGTGTATGAGTGTTCCTATCTCTCCACATCCATGCCAACATTTATTGTTTTGGGACTTTTGATAAAAGCCATTCTCACTGGAGTTAAGTGACATCTCATTGTGGTTTTGATTTGCATTTCCCTGATGACTAGAGATGCTGACCATTTTTTCATATGTTTCTTGGCCATTAATTTGTCTCCTTTTGAAAAGTTTCTGTCCATTTTTTTTGCCCACTTTTTAATGGGGTTGTTTGATTTTTTTTCATGCTTATTTTCCTGAGTTCTCTAAAGATTCTTGTTATCAGCCCTTTATCGGATGTGTAGATTGTGAATATTTTTACCCATTCTTTAGATTGTCTATTTTCTCACATAATAGTTTCCTTGCCTGTGCAGAAGCTTTTTAATTTGATCATGTCCCATTTATTTATTTTTGTTGTTGCTGTGATTGCCTTTGGGGTCGTCTTCATAAATTCTTTGCCTATGTGGATGTCTATAAGAGTTTTTCCACCATTGGGATCTTTCACAGCCTGAAGGGTTTGTAAGCTGGGCCTACTCCAACTGTCCCTGTCCTTTAAGTGGGATCTATTTCAAATAGAGAGAAACTCCCTGGAAACTGCTGTTTCCTAGAAAAGAGTAAGTGAAAAGTGACAGGACATCCCCTGAGCCCTGTACCTTTCTCACCTGGGTGAAGTTTCACCTCCAGAGAAGCCCTGTGGGGAAGAAAATACCAAGAGACCTTTAATAATCTTTTCATGGACATTGTCTCCTAACCATAATCTGGACAGTATTTCAAAGATTTTAAGAATACAGGAACAAGTAGAACCACAAGAAAAAAGATGGCACCTGTGAAATAAAATATGCATTATTATGAGAGAGTGTGGTTTAATTAAAAGAGTGTGGGGCTGAGGAATCACATAAACCTAAGGCCTTGTGGCCTTAAGCAAATAACTTAATCTCTCTGGCCTTCAGTTTCCTCGTATGTAAAATGAGGCTAAGGAGTTAAATTAAGTTTGCAATAGGATCAAATATTAATCAAATGCTCAACAAAAAATTGATTGCTAACATTTTCTACACTAAGTATAATAAGATTTGAAGGCCAAATTTAAAAGCTTAAGCTTGACTCACTAGGAGGAATCACAGAACTGGGCATATAGTCATACTTATGGCTAAAATTTGTTACAGTGAAATGATACAAACAAAATCTGCAAAAGGAAAAATTATATGGGACAAAGTCTGGAGGAAACCATGCACAAGCTTATAAGATTCCTCTCCCAGTGGTGTAACACAGGACATGCTTAATTTTTCCAGCAACAAGATATGACAATACACGTGAAATCTTGTCTTCTAGGGAATCTCTTTAGAGACTCAGTGCCCAGGGATTTTACTGGATGGGTTGTACTAATTTGCAATCTCAACAGCAATGTAAGAGTGTTCCAATCTCTCCACATCCATGTCAGCATTTGTTGTTTGGGGACTTTCTGATAAAGAGAATTCTCACTGGAGTTAGGTGATATCTCATTGTGGTTTTGATTTGCATTTCCCTCATGTTTAGAGATGTTGAGCACTTTTTTATATGTTCGATGGCCATTAGTCTGTCTTCTTTTGAAAAGTTTATGTTCATGTTCTTTGCCCATTTACTGATAGGATTGTTTGATTTTTTCTTGTTAATTTTCTTAAGTTCTATATACATTCTTTTTATCAGTTCTTATTGGATGTGTAGAAAACAAATATCTTCTCCCATTCTGTAGGTTGTCTGTTCACCCTGATGATAGTTTCCTTGACTGTGCAGAATATTTTTAATTTGATTAGGTCCCATTTATTTATTTTTGTTGCTGCCATGATTGCTTTGGGGGTCTTCTTCATAAATCTTTGCCTAGGCCGATGTCTATAAGAGTTTTACCAACATTTTCTTTTCACAACTTAGATTTACAATGTGGATGTATGCTTTCATAACATTGTTTGATTTTTTTCATAGCTCCTCACTCCATATGTAAGTTTTTCCACTCTCATGACACTTAATATTACCTCCAAGATATCAAATTCTGTCTTTATTTCATTTACTGGAAAATCATTAAGAAAAGAGTTGAATTTTCATGTATGGATAGTAAGAGAACATTCTGCATCAGTGGTAAGAGTTCATTTTCAATCCCCTATGAACCCATTCTAGTTATCCAAACTTATTTCCTAAACTAGTTCCCATGACAAACCATTGATAAAAGACAGATTGTTGATAAAAGACAGATTGTTGCTGGATTGTTATCCAAACTTATTTCCTAAACTAGTTCCCATGACAAACCATTGATAAAAGACAGATTGTGTACACCACCAGGGGATTGGACACATCAGGGGGAGGGGGGCAGGGGCAATATTTGTAACCCTAACAATATTCGTACTTTCATAATATGATTAAATATAAGGAAAATAATAATAATAAAAAAATAAAACAATGATTTTCACTGTATTAACAAACTGAAAAAACTCATATGATCATATTAATAAATACTGTAAATACATTTGGCAAAATAAAACATTCATTTCTGTTTTTAAAAAAAACTCACAGAAAAGCAAGAATACAAAGGAAATTCCTCAACTTGATAAAAGACATCTTCAAAAAAATTCTACAGCTAAAATCAGGAATGAGGCTGGGATGTTTATTCCCATCACTTCTGTTCAACATTGTCGTAGAGGTTTTTAGCAAGTGTGGCCAGGCAAGAAAAAGAAATAAAAGGCATCCAGATTAGAAATGAAGAATTTAAAATGTCTTTATTAGGAAATGATGTGATCATCTATGCAGGAAATATGATGGACTCTACAAAAGATCAACTAAATCTAATAGGTTAATTTAGTAAAGCTGCAAGATACAAGATTAATATTCAAAATTTAATTTTATTCCTATGTAGTAGCAGGAACAATACAGAATTAAAATATAAAAAGCACCTTTTAAAATTGCATGAAAAATATGAAATACGTAGGAATAAACCTGACAAAAGATGTGAAATATCAGTACACTGAAAAAAAATCAGGACACTGAAAGCCACAAAATATTGCTAAGATGAATTTAAAAAGTTCTAAAACATAGACATATATTTCTTGTTCATTACCAGAAGACTGAATATTGTTAAAATATCAATTCTTCTCAAATTGATGTACATATTGAGTATTGTCAAAAATGGTGAACTAGGGATGACCTCCTTGCTCTTTGATCTTGGAGTGGGAGGTGAAGAAGGCGGCCTGAATCACTCGATTGGGTAGTTCTCCTACAGGATCAGCTTCACGAAACTACAGGGAAGCTTCGAGGGGCAGCAGCACCGGGAAAAGGAAGAAAGTGACTCAGTGGATTTACTGTGAAGTTCCAAGAATCCAAGTGCTACTGCGGGGATTGGAGTCTAAGCTGGCCGCGCTTAGCGACCAGCCAAACAGCTGTGCACTCCCTCCTACAGGAGAACAGCTTCTCCCTCACCGACCTCCACACCCACGCAAGCAGAGAAGTGCCTGAAGACAGCGTGAAGAGGTAACATGGATGGGCAGGCAGGTTGGAGAGGAGGCAGGAGCAGAAAGTAATTTGAAATCTCCGGGGCACCGTGTAAGGTCGCCATTGCTGGGAGAACTATAAACACTAGAGGCTTACGCCTCGCTTGTGAAGGAACAGAAAAGTGAGACAGATTGCTCATTTGACTGAGTAACTGGGTGGACTCCGGTGGCGACCCAAGTGCTGCAAGGGAGGGAGCGGAAGAGGGGAGTGAGAGCCATCCTCCGGGAACCTCCTGGAATCTCCAGAGACCCAAGCTCTGCCGCTGCGGGACGCGCAGGCAGCTTTCGTCCAGCGGCAGAACCTGCCGGCAGGTCCCAGCCTCCACTGATCCTCCGCGAGGAGTTCCAGCAGCTTAGACTGTGGGTGCATGCCAGTAGCTCTTGTCCCGCGGCAGAACTTGCCTGCAGGTCCCAGCCTCCACAGATACTCCGCGGGGAGTTCCAGCAGCTTAGACTGCGGTTGCATGCCAGTACTTACCGTCCCGCGGCGGACTTGCTGGTGGGTCCCAGCATCCGCTGATCCTCTGCGAGGAGTTCCAGCAGCTTAGACTACGGGTGAGCGCTGGTAGTTCCTGTCCAACGGCCAAACTTGCTGGCGGCTCCCAGCCTCCGCTGATCCTCCGCAAGGAGTTCCAGCAGCTTAGACTGTGGGTGCGCGCCAGTAGTTGCCGGCGGGTCCCAGCCTCTGCTGATTCTCCGCATGGATTTCCTGCGGCTTAGACGGCGAGTATTCACCGGTAGTTTTTGCCCCTCGGCAGAACGTGCCCGGGGTTCCCAGTCTGCTGAGCCCTGCCGGAGAAGGGACATAAGGTGGTGTGAGAGCCATCCTCCGGGGACCCTCCCCAGGGGTCTCCAGCAACCCACGCCCCGCCTTCGCGAGGACATACAGATAGTTTTCACCACTCCCAGGAAATTATCCATGGTTCCCAGCCACCTGAGCTCTGCTGGTGAAGTGACAGAAAGCAGGGTGAGAACCATCCTCTGCAGACCCTCCCCAGAGTTCCTCAGCGACGCAAGCACCGCCTCTTCGGGCACGCGCTGAGAGCTTTCGCCCCATGGCGAAACTTGTCCGTGGTTACCAGCCCCTTGAATTCTCCTGGTGAAGGGACAGAAGGTGGGGTGAGAGCCATCCTCTATGGACCCTCCACAGGGGTCTCCAACGTAACACACCCAGCCGACACGGGGACTCACAGATACTTTTAGCCCCCCCGCGGAACTTGTCCATGGTCCCCAGCTGCCTGAGCTCGGCCGGTAAAGGGACAGAAGGCGGAGTAAGAGCCATCCTCTGCAGACCCTCCCCAGGGGCCTCCAGCAGCCCAAGCCCCACCGGTGCAGGGACGCACCAATAGTTTTCAATCCTCAGCGGATCTTGTCTGCGGACCCCAGCCGCCTGAGCTCTGCTGGTGAAGGGACAGACCCGGGGGTGAGAGCCACCCTCTGAAGTCCCACCCCAAGGATCTCCAGCGGTCCAAGCCCTGCCGCCAGGAACGGAGGCGTGTAGATAATTTTCACCCCTCAGCGAAACTTGCCCACGCACCCTAGCCACTTGAGCTCTGCCAGTGAAGGGGCAGAAGGTGGGGGGAAAGAGCCGTCCTCAGTGGACCCTTCACAAGGGTCTCCAGCAGCACAAGAACTACCACTGGAGTGCGGAAAGTTTTCACCCCCTCAGTGGAACTAGTCTACAGACTCCAGCTGCTTGAGCTCTGCCAGGGAAGGGGCACAAGAGAGAGCTAGCGCCATCCTACGTGGATCCTTCCCAGGGGTCTGCAGTGGCTAAAGCTCCATTGGTGACACACGGAAAAGGGATAGTCGTCACCCCTCAGTGGAGACCCTCACTGGCCCCTGGCAGCCCAAGCACCGCTGATCTTAGCTCATAATCCATTCCCTGCATCTCCGATCCTCAATAAAACATCCAGATGAGAAAGAACCAGCATAAGTTTACAGGAAGCATGAAGGACCAGAGAGAAAAGTCACCTCCAAATCAAAATACTCATTTTCCATCGTCTGACACCAACTTACATGACTTGAGTAAACTGACAGAGGAAGGTTTCCGAATATGGAATGCTACAAAATTGATTGGAATTGAAGAGAAAATAGAATCACAATATAGAGAAACCACAAGAACAATACAAGAAATGAATGAAAGATACTCCAAAGAAATTGAGACTATCAAGAAAAACCAAACAGAAATTCTGGCAATGAAGGAAACAATATAGGATCTTCATAACTCAGTGGAAAGCTTAAAGAACAGGATGGACCATGCAGAAGAAAGAATCTCAGAACTTGAAGATTATGCCTATGCTCTAAACAAATCAGAGGAAGAAAGGGAACACAGAAACAAGAAACAAGACCAAAGTTTACAGGAAATGTGGGATTATGTTAAAAAACCAAATATCAGACTGATTGGGATTCCGGAGGGGGAAGAGGAACATTCACAAGGGATGGAAAAATTATTTCACGGAATACTGGAGGAAAATATGCCAGACCTAGCCAGAAATCTTGACATCCAAATACAAGAAGCACACAGAACTCCAGGGAGACTCGATGTGAAAAGGCAATCACCTCGCCACGTGGTTATTAGGCTGACCAAAGTAAACGTGAAAGAAACAATTCTCTGAGCAGTGAGACAAAAGCAGCAAATGACCTATAAAGGTAAGCCTATCAGACTAACAGTAGACTTCTTATCAGAAACGTTACAAGCCAGGAGGGATTGGGTACCTATCCTTAGTCTTCTAAAACAGAACAAAGCCCAACCTAGAATTCTTCATCCGGCAAAATTAAGTTTCATCTATGAGGGAGAAATAAAGTCCTTCTCAGACAAGCAATCACTGAAGGAATTTGCAAAGACCAGACCATCCCTACAGGAACTTCTTAGACCTGCATTTCTAACCGAGCAGGGCAGTAGACACTCCTCAAAGTGAAATCGTCAAAGAATTAAAGTTTAGAGCTCGAACTAAAGGATGGCCCAAGGAGTAAGACAAAGCAACAAGACTCCACCCAACAATATGAAGGGTAATCTTCCTTCAATTTCAATCCTCTCAATAAATGTAAACGGTTTAAATTGCCCTCTGAAGAGACATAAACTGCCAGAGTGGCTACAATTGCACAAACCTAGCATCTGTTGTCTACAGGAAACACATCTAACCCACAAAGATGCCCGCCAGCTGAAGGTCAAGGGATGGAAAACTATCATCCACTCTAACAGATGTCAAAAGAAAGCTGGAGTAGCTATACTATTTGCAGTTAATATAAGCTATACTATTTACAGATAATATAAGCTTTAAAATGGCAAAAGTAAAAAAGGATAAAGACGGCCATTATATAATGATCAAAGGGAAGATCCAACAAGATTTAACAATTCTTAATATCTACGCACCCAATACAGGAGCAACCAATTACTTAAAGCAAACCTTGTCTAATATAAACACCTTGTTACATAACACTACCATAGTAGCAGGGGACTTCAACACCCCTTTGAATGATCTGGATAGATCCTCCAAACAGAAAATAAGCAAAGATATAATGGACCTGAATAAAACCCTTGATCAAAAAGGTCTGACAGACCTCTATAGAGCATTCCACATAAACAAACTTGAATTTACATTCTTTTCAGCATCCCATGGATCCTACTCCAAAATTGATCACGTACTAGGCCACACATCAGATCTCAAAAAATTCAAGAAAATAGAGATTGTACCCTGTAACTTCTCTGACCATAACGGTATAAAACTACAGTTCAATTCCTATAGAAACACTCAACCCCTCACAAAATCATGGAAACTAAACAATCTATTATTAAAAAGTTACTGGGTAAAGGAAGAAATACAGAGGGAAATCGAGAATTTCTTCGAACAAAATGATAACGGCGAGACCTCTTACCAAAACATATGGGATACAGCAAAAGCTTACCTGAGAGGAAAACTAATAGCAATTAACGCTCACATCCAAAAAACAGAAAGCTTAGATACTGACAACCTAATGAATAAGCTCAAGGAATTGGAAAAAGAAGAGCAAACAATTTCCAATCCTAATAGAAAAAAAGAAATACCAAAGATCAAAGAAGAACTGAATGAAAAGGAGAACAAAAGAACTATACTAAAATTCAACAAAACCAAAAGCTGGTTTTTTGAAAAGATAAAATTGATGGCCCTCTTGCTAGATTGACAAGGACCCAAAGGGAAAGGACTGTAATAAACTCAATAAGAAATGAAAAGGGAGAGATCACAACATATACCAAAGTAATACAAAACATTATATTTGACTATTATAAAAATCTATATGCCCAAAAACTACAGAAGGAAGATGAAATGGATAAATTCTTGGATTCATACAACCTCCCTAAGATCATGCAGGAGGCAACAGAATTCCTAAACAGACCAATCTCAAGCTCAGAAATTGAAACAGTAATTAAAAACCTGCCCAAACAGAAAAGTCCTGGGCCAGATGACTACACTTCAGAGTTCTACCAAACATTCAAAGATGAACTCATACCTATACTACAGAAACTATTCCACACCATTGAGAAGGATGGTATCCTTCCTAACTCATTCTACGAAGCCAATATCACCTTGATACCAAAGCCAGGAAAGGACACAACAAAAAAAGAAAATTACAGACCAATATCCCTCATGAATACAGATGCAAAAATCCTAAATAAAATTTTGGTGAATAGGATTCAGCAGCACATCAAAAAAATAATTCACCATGACCAGGTGGGCTTTATTGCAGAGATGCAAGGCTGGTTCAACATACGCAAGTCTATAAATGCAATTCACTTCATAAATAAAATCAAGAACAAAGACCATATGATTCTGTCAATAGATGCAGAAAAAGCATTTGACAAGGTCCAACACACCTTTATGATAA